>PVKA01008187.1:44174-74202 GCA_004027165.1 Ctenomys sociabilis | reverse complement strand
CAGGGTAACATATTTCTGTGACGCTTGGGTAACCTTGGGGGAGCATCTTGTGGTCGTTAGGGGGTAAGAGAGAAACTTGAGCAAGCAGGTTACAGAAGCCAATAGCAATTGTTCCTTTGTCAGGATTGATTGAGGGCCATCTGGGGGTTGCTGAGGCTCTAGAGTAACCTTGTGGTTGCCTAGTTGCACTTAACTTTCCCAGAACATTTAGCAACAGGTAAAACAAAGGGCTAAGATGGAGTAGTCTAGCTTGGGGCTGGGTGTTGTCTTGGGACTTTTTATTTTTACCTTTACAGTGATACTTTGTTTCACTTCCCCCTGCCTCCACAATAGTAGCCAGGAGTAAAAGATAGGACATTTTTATTTTCTCCAATTGTACACCATGTTCTCTATTTCCACAGCTTGTCCCATCTACCTTCATTTGGGAGGAGGCCCTGCTTAGGCCTGTAATAGCAGGGTGGACAGGGCTGGGACATGTGCAGATGAGTCAGCAAGAGACAGAGCTCCAGAGCAGAGGTGCTACACAGCTATTTTTTTTTTTTCCAGAGTTTTTGTTTTGCTTTTTCTGTTTAAAAAAAAAATGTAGATTCTTGGGCCAGCAAGGTAGCTCATTGGACTAAGCGCCTGCAAGCACGAAGACTGAGGTTCAATCCCTGGCATCATATGCCATGCTGGCATCGCCCCCAGCTGGCCACTGAGCCTGGGCATGGTGGTGCACGCCTGTAATCCCAGGACCCCCAATTGGTGGATCTTGGTGGGTGAAGAGGGTCAGGCAGCACATGCCAGCTCAGCCAGGGGGCGTCACAAACTTCCTCTTTTCTTCCCAGCTTCACAGGAGGCAAACCAGGAGGATCACTATAAGTCCGAGTTGCATAGCAAGATCCTGTACCAAATAAATTTAAAAAATAATAAATAAATGTGGATTCTTTGAACTTTTTTTTTTTTCTTTTTAAACAGAGAAAGCATCTTACCTGGATCCAGGGTCTCCCATAGAATCCATCGTGGTGTTCTGGCCCCTGCTGTCAACCTATTGTAAGCAGACATGCCCACAACTACTGAGTGAGCCTGGGAATTCAGGGCCAAGGTCCCCCCCCCTTTTTTTTTTCTGAAAACAAGGACAAAGATTCCCCCTAAGGAGTCCTCATATATGTAGGGAGAATTAGCAGTCAAGGAAGTCTGCCTGGTGTTCCTAAGAGCAAGAGCCAGAAAGAAGCTGAAAAAAGTTGGTCCAGATTAAGTGGGGCTAGGTGTTTTTTGTTTTTAATTTTTATTTTATTGAAGTACAAATATCAATGAGACAGTTTTAAGATACCTTGAGAAGATGGATTTGATAAGTTAATACATTGCAAACTGTTTTCATAATGTTTTGGCATCGTACAAGGTGCATACATGATATTATACTTACAGACATTATTATAGCATATGTCTCTTATCAGTAAATTAAGAGAGTGTACCTGTTTATGTATCTTACTTTTTATACCTGAATTACATCAAACATTCAATAATACTTTCTACCTTGTTATTTTTCTAGTGGTTGTCCGTGGTACTAGAAGCCGACATAATATCCTGTGCAACCACCATTAATGCAAATCTTGCCTCTCATAGAATTATGTAGAAGCACAGCGTTATCTATCCCAACTGTACTGTCCATACACACACACATCATGATTCTTCCTTTCTATACCCCTTCCTTTGTCTACACCTGTCAAAGATGGGCACCCCAATGTCATTCAACTAATTTAGGTGCCTGAACTCTATGACATAATTCAACACTGTCCAGCATTCCACAATAATAGTGTTATCTGAAGAAGTTGTTGACCATAGCCATTTACAGCTCAGTTTATTATTATGGCCCCGTGGTGTATACCTCATTTTTATACTTTTCTGCTGGATGGTTAAGACCTAGATAAAGCAAGACCTATATACCAACACATGTACTTTTTGTTTCTTATGAGGTCAGTGAAGTCCCCTCAGGGTTTATCTTGTAGTCCTGTACCTAATTCTGTAGATCCTTTGTCTGTGTCATCCATGTGGATGAGTCATGGCCAATGCTTGACCACTTTGCTCTCTGTGAGAGCCTGAGAGAAAGTTTTCTGTCCATGTGACTCTCCCAAGGCACACTATAGAACTTCGATCTTTTTCCTCTGTGGCTCCATAATCTCCTTGATCAGAAAATTTGGAGCTCAACTGAGTTTCATGATGTTGCAGTACAGGTTCTCCTATGTCCTGAGTCTTCACTGACCTTGAAAGGCTAGGGCCAAAATGTTGGCTGGCCTTGTGGCTCTTCTATTTCTCCAATTTTGTTCTGTGAACTTAGGTTGTTAACCATCCAGAAGAAAAGCTGATTAGTATCCTGCAGCATATGCTATTCATTTTGCCTTATCTGACTCAATTGATTTTAGTTGTTGGACATTTCCGTTTGTATTTCTTCTTTTCGCTTCTTGTACTAGGGAGACTATATGATATTTACATGTGTGTCTGGTTTATTTCACTTATGAGTATATGTTCAAGTGGCATCCACTTCAATATAAATGCTTTAAGTTTATCATTCTTAATAGCTGAGGAATACTCCATTATATAGAAATACCACATCTTTTTCAACCATTCCTCATGTGATGGACATCTTGGTTGTTTCCAAGATTTTGCTACCACAAATTGTGCTGCTATAAACATAGGGTCACATATATCACTATGATACAATGTTTTCAGTTCCTCTGGGAAAATTCCCAGTAGAGGGATAGCCAGCTTAAATGGGATTTCTAGTCCTACTCTTTTGAGGAGTCTCCACACTGACCTCCACAATGGTTGAACCAGTCTACATTCCCACCAGCAGTGAAGTGTTCACTTTTCCCCACAACCTCGCCAACATTTGTTGTTGGTTGATTTCCTTATGATAGCCATTTTTTTCTGGAGTGAGATGGTATCTCAGTGTTGTTTTTATTTGCATTTCACAGATGACTAGCGATGTGGAGCATTTTTTCATGTATTTATTCGCTTCTTTAATTTTGTCCTCTGAGAAGTGTGTATTCATCTCAGATTCCCATTTCTGAATTGGGTCTTTAAATTTGAGGGCCCTTGTTATATCTTAGTTCTTTATATATTCTAGACAGCAGACCTCTGTCTGATTGCTTATTAGTTAGGATTTTTTCAAAATTTGTGGGTTGTCTTTTCACTCTGTTAACAATTTCTTTTGACGTGCAGAAGCTCCTCAAGGAGAGTTGATCCCAGTTGTTGATTCTTTCAAGGGCTTCCCGGGCAAATATATGTTTGTTCATGAACTCTTTACCCCTATGTCTTCAAGAGTTCCTCCTACTTTCTCTTTCAGGAGATTGTTTCTGTTTTAATGTTTAGATCTTTAACCCATTTTGACTTTAACTTAGTGCATGGTGATAGAGCGGGGTCAAGTTTTAGTTTTCAGCATGTCGAAAGCCAAGTTTTCCAGCACCATTTGTTAAAGAGGCTATCTTTCTTCCAGTAAGTATGATTGGCCCCTTTGTCGAAGATCAGATGGCTGAGTGTGTTCATAGATGCTTCTACACCTTCTAATCTATTCCATTGATCCTATGGTCAATGGAATAGGTCTATTTTGTTGCCAATACCATGTTGATTTTATCACAGTGGCTTTGTAGTAGAATTTCAAGTCAGGAATTGTGATGCCTCCTGCCTTGTCTTTATTGGCCAAGATTGCCTTTGCTATTCTAGGTCGTTTGTGGTTCCAAATAAATTTTAGGAATGATTTCTCTACGTCCGGGAGGTATGTTGGTGACAATTTGATAGGGATTGCATTAAATCTGTACAGCAATTTTGGGAGTATGGCCATCTTCACGATGTAGGTTCTTCCTATCCAACAGCATGGAATATCTTTCCATTTTCTGAAATCCTCTATAATCTCTTTTCTTAGGGTCTTGTAATTTTCCATGAAAAGATCTTTGACTTCCTTGGTTTGAATACCAAGGTATTGCATTTTCCGCGGTGCTATTGTAAAAGGTATTGTTTCTATTATTTCCCTTTCAGTGTGCTTGTTATCTGTGTAGAGGAATGCTACTGACTTTTGAGTATTGATTTTGTATCCTGCTATGCTACTGAATTTTCGTATCAGTTCTAGTAGTTTCTTGGTGGAATTTTTGGGGTCTTCCAACTAAAGTATCATGTCATCTGCAAATAGTGATAATTTAACTTCTTCTTTACCTATTCTTATTCCCCTTATTTCTCCCTCTTTTCTAATGGCTGTTGCTAATAAGTCCAAGACTATATTGAATAGGAGGGGTGAAAGAGGACATCCTTGTCTTATACCTGATTTAAGAGTAAAAGATTTCAGTTTTTTCCCCATTTAGGATTATATTAGCTTTTGGGTTGTCATAGATGGCTTTTATCAAGTTAAGGTAGAGTCCATCTATTCCAATTTTCTGTAGGACCTTGAACATGAATGAGTGTTGGACTTTGTCAAAAGCTTTCTCTGCATCAATTGAGATGATCATGTGGTTTTTAGATTTCAGTCTATTAATATAGTGTATTACATTTATAGATTTTCGAATATTGAACCATCCTTGCATCCCTGGGATGAATCCTACCTGGTTATGGTGTATGATCTTCTTGATGATTTGCTGTATTCTATTTGCCAGGATTTTGTTGAGTATTTTTGCATCTATGTTCATGAGGGAGATTGGCCTGTAGTTCTCCTTTTTGGTTGTGTCTTTCTCTGGTTTTGGAATCAGTATTATACTTGCCTCCAGAAATGATTTTAGGAGGACTGCTTCCTTTTCAATTTCATTGAAGAGTTTGTGAAGTGTAGGGATTATATCTTCTATAAATTTCTTGTAGAATTCAGCTGTGAATCCATCAGGACCTGGACTTTTCTTTGTCGGTAGGCTTTTTATTACATTTCATATTTCCTTGGCTGTTATTGGCTTATTGAGAGTTGTTCTATCTTGTTGATTCGGTTTTGGTAATTTGTACCTTTCGAGGAATCTGTCCATTTCTTCTGTGTCTTTATTCTGTGAGCGTAAAGATTCTTGAAGTAACTATTGATAATCTTCTGAATTTCCGCTGGATCTGTTGTGATTACACCCTTTTCATTCCTTATTGCGTGTACTTGAATTTTCTCTTGCCTCTTTTTGATGAGGTTGACTAAAGGCTTATCAACCTTAGTTTTTCAAAGAACCAACTTTTTGATTTGTGGGTTCTTTGAATTGTTTTTCTTCATCTCAATTGAATTAATTTCTGCTCTAATCTTTATGATTTCTTCCCGTCTTTGTGCCGTGGGTTTCGTTTGCTCTTCTTTTTCTAGTTGTCAGTGGTGCAACATTAGGGTAGTAATTTGTTCCCGTTCTGTTTTCCTAATGTGTGAGTTCATAGCTATGATTTTCCCTTTAAAAACTGCTTTCATCGCATCCCATAAATTCCGGTAAGTTGTGCTTGAATTTTCATTGAATTATAGATATTGTTGAATTTCTTGTTTAATTTCTTCTGCAACCCATTGATTGCTGAGTAGGGTGTTGTTTAGTTTGCATGAATTTAATGGGTTTTTCTGGTTTCTTTTGTCATTTATTTCCAATTTCATTGCACTGTGGTCAGATAATATGCATGGGATAATTTCTATTTTCTTGCATATACTTATGCATGACCTCTGGACTAGTATGTGGTCTATTTTGGAAAATGACCCATGTACAGCTGAAAAAAATGTGTATTCAGTTGTGGTTGGGTGGAACACTCTGTATATGTCCATCAGGTCCATTTGTTCCAAGCTCTGGTTCAGTTCTGCTACTTCCTTGCTAATTTTTTGTCTGGTTGATCTATCTTTTTGAGATAAGAGTGTGTTAAGGTCTCCTGTTAAGATTGTGTTCTTAGACATTAGGTTTTTCATGTCCATTAAGATTTGTCTTACATAGTTGGGTGCTCCTGTGTTTGGTTCATAGATATTTATGAGTGTTACCTCTTGCTCTTGAATTTTTCCCCTGACCAATATATAGTGGCCTTCTTTGTGTCATTTGATCATTCTTGGTTTGAAATTGAGACTGTCTGAGAATGGAATTGCTACTCCTGCTTTTTTCTGAGGTGCTGGGGCATGTAGTATTGTTTTCCATCCTTTGACTTTTAGCCTATGAATGTCCTTTTGAGTTAAGTGTGTTTCTTGTATACAGCATATTGTTGGATTTTGTTTCCTAATCCACTGTGCCAGTCTATTTCTCTTAATTGGAGAATTAGTCCATTTACATTGATACTTATATTTGAAATGTGCTGACTTATGTTTGTCATGATATTTACCTGGTGTTGTGTACTCCTTTGTATCCTGTGTTTAATTGTCTGTCCTGTTTAGTGGGTTCCTTCCATTCTCATTCATGGAGTTCTGGTCATTGTGTTCTCTCTCTAGAACATCTTTCAGCAGCCTGTGAAGGGATGGCTTTGTCATCATGAAATTCTTTAGTTGTTCTTTGTCGTGGAAGTATTTCACTTCTCCATCAAACTTGAAAGAGAGTTTTGCAGGGTATAATAGTCTTGGCTGGAATTTGTTTTCGTGTAGGACTTGAAGAACTGTGCTCCATGCTCTCCTTGCCTTCATTGTTTGTGTATAGAAGTCAGCTGTAATTCTGATGGGTTTTCCTTTGAATGTGATCTGCTGCTTCTCTCTAGTAGCTTTCAGTATATATTTTTGTGTTGGATTTCTGGGATCTTAACTATTTTTTTTTTTTTGTCTTTTTGAGACAGGGTCTCACTATACAGTTCAGGCTGGCCTTAAGCTCACTTTGTAGCTCAGGCTGGTCTCGAACTCACAACAATCCTCCTGCCTCAGCCTCCCGAGTGCTGGGATTACAGGCATGCGCCACCACGCCCGGCGGATCTTAACTATTATATGTCTCTGTGTGTTTTTACTTGGGTTGAAGTTATTTGGTGTTCTGTATGCTTCGGTGACCTGAATGTTTCATTGTTTCCTCATATTTGGGAAGTTTTCTGCGATTACTTCTCCCCAAATTCTTTTTATGTCATTTGTATTGACTCCTTCATTCTCGTTGATACCAATTATTCTCACATTATTCATCCTGGCATCATCTTGCAGGTGATGGATTATTTTTTCCTGCATTCTCGTTGATTTTTAGAGATCCTTTCTCATCTTTTCAGTAGCCACACCGGCATCTTCAAGATCTGAAACACTGTCTTTGCTTTCTTTTTTTTTTTTTTCTGTAAAGGACTGTCTTTGCTTTCACTCAAATGGTTTTGTAGACTTATGATTGATGTTTTTAGTTCTTCTATATCTCTTTGACTCTGTTTCATGCTTTCTATTTCTTTTCTGTATTGCTCATTCAAGGAATCCATCATATTTCTGATCTCCTCAATATTTTATCCATGTCGTCTTTAGAGGTAGTTATTCTTTTTCTTCAGTGTTTCTTCCAAGTTGGGTTTCCTCTGTTTATTTCCAGACCTGTTTCTGTATTTCAGATGCTATGATTTCAAATAATTCTTTTTTTTCAAAGAATTCTTTTTTGATTTCAGAAATTATTTCTGCTTTGAGTTCCTCATGACCTTTCTGCTATTGTGCCTTTGCTTCAGATGCTATTAATTCATACATTTCAGCTGAAATAGTGCTCTCTGCACTTGTTCTGGGTGAGCATTGTTTTTCCACCCAATGTTTCTGGAATTCATTCTTTATTTCAGATACTATGTATTCAGGTATTTCTTTTTTAATTTGGGGAATTACTTCTCGTCCTATTTCCTCTACACCTTTCTGCTATTGTTCCTTTGCTGCTGTATCTGTTAATTCTATCATTACAGCTGAGCTAGTGTTCTCTGCCCTTACTGGTGGACTCAAGGTCTGGGATTGTGTTTTTCCCCTTGTCTTTGTCATTTTGTATAGCACTGACCTTTGACCTTTGGTGTAGAGCTTTGGTGCAGCTATAACCTTAGCTTATTATGATATTCGGGTCCCAGTCTATTAAGTTTGAGATTATCCAGGTATGCCTATCCTGGATCTAGCTGTTGTGTTCAGTTCCTTCTTGCTGTAGCTCCTGTGGTTCCCCTTTGTTGGTTCCCTGGTCAGGTGAGCACGAACTGAACTGGGATGCAGAGCAAGTAATGAAAATTCCCACTGCCTTGGCTGGCTTTGGGGCGAGGATCCGGAAAATTGTTGGAGTCAGCTTTCCTGTGTCAGGCAGGTCGCTGTCTAGGTGGGCAGGCCTGGGCTTTGGTGGGTCTGCTGGGCTCCCAAAAGGATAGTGGATGATCTTATTCACTGGGTAGGCTGTACTGCGTCAGCCAGCCTGTGCTGGGTCCGGGGCTACAGGCCGAACTCAAGAAGGCTGGGAAAGGTCCGTCTGGTGCAGCGGGCCTAGATCCCTCACTCACAGGCTGGACTGCGCTGGATTTTGGGCCGTGGGGTGGGACTAGCAATCACTGGGAAATGTTTCTCTGGCACAGCAGGCCTGGAGCTCTCACCGGCCAAGCTGGTTTGGATTTCGGGCCATGTGTGTGAGGGGGATACAGGGAATCCCTGGGAAATGTCTCTCCAGCACAGCGGGCCTGGAGTTCTACACTCACTGAACTTTGATGCCCAGGGAATCGGGGAAATTCCCACTCGCTCAGTGGGCTTTAGGGCAGGGGATCTGGGGAGGTGCTGGTGAGTGGGTCCTGAGGTTTCATGCTGGTCACTGGCTTGGAGGGCTTCGGGGTGGGGATCTGGGTGGCGCCATGGGAAGAAGCCAAAGGCTGTCCCTCAGACTCACCACACACTCACTGATCTGTGAAGCCTTGTGAGTTGTGCAAATTCCCACTCACTGGGAGAGCTTGGGGCAGGATCCAGGAGGCTGCTGGAGTCAGCCGCTGTCTCAGGCCAGTCTCTGGGGCTTGGTATGCTAAACTTTACTGGAGGTTTCAGTCCATATTCAGCTGGACCCACGGCAGAGCGGCACAGGGCAGAAAGCAACTTTTCATGGTGGTGGCAAAGAGCAGGAGTGCAAGGGAAGAGGTCGGGACTAGGTGTTCTGGCTGCTTTATTAGCAGTATGCTTCCCAGCTTTCAGTGATTCTGATAAATACAATTATGCCAATTCATAATAATTTTCTGTTCTTCGCGCAAAATCTCATGGGGGTATGCCAGCTATGGCATTTTTTCCTTATCCCTGTGAGTCACTTCTCAGCCATAGCCCTGGTGGTAGGTCTTCCTGGGGAAGGACTTCTCCAGAAATGTTGTCTCTACCTGGGAGGGTTAGAAGTAACAATATCTTCTAAGCTAGGGTTTAAATACAGAGCTGCCTACTGAAGCTGGGAAGAGAAGAGGAAGTTTGTAATGCCCCCTGGCTGAGTTGGAATGTGCTGCCTGACCCTCTTTACCCACCAAGAGCCCCAGTTGAGAGTGGCTGCACTCTCATCCCTGGAGCACCAGTGATGAGATGGAAATGGGATGGAAAAATCCCATGCTGAAAATGCAAAACCCAAGGCAGTGTCCTATGAACTGTTGGTGTCACTGGAGTTGTCTGTAATCTGTATTGGCTGTTTCTAGGAACAAAAAAGCCATCCACTTGGGGGCCCAGAGATAAAGAATGATTATATACAACATGTGCAGTAGATACTGGTGGCTGTGAGTTCAGGGGACCTTAGTGTAGTGCATGGCTTTCTTCACTGAGCTGTACCATTTGTCCCTTATGGGTTCATGTGTCTACCAGCAGATGGTACTCCTACCACTCCCCTGCCATGGTGTTGATACCCTCCTGATACCACTCTGTCCAGGGTAGGCTGCTCTTGGGGGGTATTACTGCAAAGCACCTGTTCTCCCAAGTAGCTAGATTTTCAGTGGCAGCAGCTGGGCCTAGGCTTGGGTGTATTCATTAGGACTGTTCCACTGTCCATCCCTGCCAGTCCAGCCCTTCTAGCACAGGTGGCCAGCCACATCATTTTGAGATGGTCTTGTTAAGTTGTCCATGTTGGGCTTGAATTTGTAATTCTCTCACAGTCTCCCAGACTACTGGAATTACAGGCATGTACCTCCATGCCCAGCAGGTGGTGGCATGCTTATTGTATAGGGAGGGGTCGTGGGAGGTAAGCACAGTTCTGGCTACAAAGGCAGATGAAGAAAGGAGAACTTTTCATCCTTGATAGGAGGTCTGAAAAGAAGATGCAAGAGGTCCCCAGAACTTCTCTTGACCAGGAGGTCATGCTGGTCACATGAGGAGAACAGGAGCCACTGGCTCATCTGCTTGTTGTATTTATTGCACAGAAGGCACTCACATCAGTTGTGAGGGCTCACAGGAGCATGGTATGTGTCCTTCCTGTGTTTCAGATGGGACATTATGTGTGTGGTGCTAACTCATGTGGAGTATCTGGGTGCTTACTTTTTTCCTTGGGTCTTGTTGACTTTGCAGTTGGCACATCAATACCGTGCTGTCATCCTGAGGGCCATGGAGACAGTCTTGAGCAGCCACATCCATAAGCTGGACAAGGACACAGCCAGTGCCATCATCCTTTTGGCTTCCAATGAAATGACCAGGACAAAGGTAGGGTTTCTGGCTTGCAGTCTTAGCTGTGGTGGGAGGGAACCTGTTTTCTTTGGCCTCTTCCTGAGAATAGCAGGAATGGTCTGATGGCTTGGGCAGCAGAACCCCTTTGGTCCTGTGCACATTTTCCTGGGGTGGCAGGCAGTCACCCTGTGATATTTATTTTATTTTATTTTATTTTTTTGTCTTTTTGAGACAGGGTCTCACTATGCAGTTCAGGCTGTCCTTAAGCTCACTTTGTAGCTCAGGCTGGTCTCGAACTCACAACAATCCTCCTGCCTCAGCCTCCCGAGTGCTGGGATTACAGGCGTGCGCCACCACGCCCGGCTACCCTGTGATATTTAGAGGCAGACTGAAACAGCACAAAGTGCCTGAACTGATACCTATCAACCTGGCTATTGGGGTGCCTAAGTCCAACCCCCACCTCGTCACCCTAGCTACATTTTTGCAGGTGTGACTGGCACTCTAGAGGAGAACTGTGGCATGGTCTGTCTCACTTGCACTCACTGGAAAACTTGAAGTGGGGTCACTTGTCCTTGGCCAGCTGAGGGCAGAATTATTTGTGCTTCTGGAAAGGATTTGGGCAGTCTTTCTCATGACTCTTTGGGGCTCAGGAGCTGGGCTGTGACTGGCAGCAGGCTGCAAGTAACGTCCTGGTGGCTGTGGGGAAGCGGTTCACCAATCAAGTGATGGAGGAGGTACTCAGCAGGTTCCAGCCTGGACTCCTGCCACACTCCTCTGTGCTGCAAACTCTTTCCAGCCTCTCAGTGTCTAATGGTAGGTGCCAGCTTGTCCTGGGTCTTTTTGTGTTCCTGAGTAGGTCTTAGGACCTCTGAGGGGCCCCTGGGATCCTGACCTGAGCAATTTTGCCACCTACTCAAGCCAATAGGTACTCTAAACTGTACCTTTGGATTCTGGGCCATCCCTGTCTGGTGGCAGGGGCTTGGGCCAGTCCTGCAGCCTTTGTGATGGCCTTTCTTTTGCAGCATTTGGCATGGTCCCCTTCCTGCCATCTATCCTGAGCACCATGCTGCCCATGCTGAGTATGGCCAAGCAGGATACAATGAGGGTGATGTTCTGCTGTGGTAAGAAGGCTGGATGTGTCTGTTTACCTTCTTTCTCTCTCATGGGTGCCTGTGTGGGTATAAGAAGTACCTGCTTTGGTGGGTGCAAGTGGCCTGGAAGGTACAAGAAGACAGACAGAACAGTCAGAGTCAGGGTCTCCTTCAGCATAGCCAGTGCCAAGGTGGAGAGGCCGCATTTCACAGTTGTGACCACTATCCTTTTGTTGCTGCTGTCTGTTGCTGGGGACCCCCAAGTCTGCAGATCCCCAGAGGCCTGGGATGGGAAGAAAATTCTTTAAAGCAGTACTTTCTTCTCCTAGCTGATAGTAACTATCCACTGACAGGCAGTGCTTAAAGTCCTCCTACATTCAAAGTGTGGTTTCTCTGTGGCCTATGTTTGACCCCTCTATCTCTGACAGAGGACCATGGGTATGATGCAGTATGACCTTGTAGCTTCAGCTGAAGCTGGTATCTAGTGGTGAGTGAAAAGCCTTGGTGGAAGGCCTTTCTGTGGGAGAGGAGCAGAGGGAAAACTCAGCAGACCTTAGGTTTTCTCTGTTGATAGCAGGACTGCTAGATTTGAACATTGCAGAAAGAGACAGGCATACTCCAACAGGATTTTCACAGCCACAAATCTTAGCTTTATTCATCTCTACCCCTCCTGGGCTGGGGTATATTAGAAAGTTCTTTGACTCTTCCCCTGGTGGCAAGGTGACATGTGTGACAATGTGATAGGGACCTGGTTTTGATATAGAAGTGTGACGCGTGAGGGGTAGCTTAGTACTTTGGGTTGCACCCCACTTTGGTCCTGATGGCCTTGGGTCTGAGATCCTGCTTCCCATCACAGTGATGGAACTCTCAGAAGGGCTCCAGTTTCTGCTACCCCTTCTTATAGTCCCTGTACTCTGATCTTTTCTTGCCCTCTTCCCTATGCCTTTATCTCTTGGGTTTCCCTCTTATATCCTTTTCCTACTTACGTTTTGAGGGAAGGCTTCAGGTTTTAAAAATCCCACTTGACCTAGTTTGGTCTGAACATAGGTTTCAGACTGAACAGAGACCACCACCTAGTGTGCAGAGCTTGGGTAAATGAGCCTGTGAAGGTCACATCACATATGCTGGGCACTGGTTTTTGCCCTCTTGCTGCAGTCCTCAGAATTGCCTATCACTGGTCCTTCCACCTTTGGAGTTGGGTCTCCAGCTGACACCGGACTGCAGCCTGACCCTCCACCACACCCACAGTGTACTGCACTAGTGCTTACTTTCTACTGTAGGAGGTGAACATAACTTGGGGTGACTCTTAGGACACCCATGTATTTGGAGTATTGTTCATACAAGTGGTGCATGCCCCGCTTGTTATAGAGGACCCTGTGGTGCTGCAGCCAGAGCAGCTTTAGTTAGCCCAGTAGTTAGCCCTAATGCAGTGTGGGGTATTGTCATAGCTGAGGGCAGAGTTGCTGAGTAGAGAACAGAGTTGTGGCCAAGTTGTGGGGACATCAGTGAGCTGCCTACTGCCTCAGAGATGCTGAGAAAACTGGCCCAACTATGTCCCACCTGTCTGAGGGAAGTCTGATTTAAAAAAAAAAAAAATGTAATAGCAGAATAAGAGTTCAGGGAAGATAAAATGACTCAGAGGGCCCATAAATAGCATCCCGGGGGAGATAATTAAAAAGAATGTATGCATGAAGGAAGAGCATGTCACTATGAAGAAGCAACCTTCAGAAAATGGAACTGAGGTTTGGGGAGTTGAAAACATCACAGAAAGACTGGAAAAAAGTTGGTGGACTCTGGATAATAGAGTCAAAATACAAAGTTGTAGAAAGAGAAAGAAAATAAAGGATTAGCAGCTGAGATCAGGGAGCCAGTATTCTAGTAATGGGCACCAGGAAGGTAGTGGATCTACAGATGCTCCAGACAAATGGCCACTGAGCGCCTGCCCCAGGCTGTATGGAGAATCATATGGCTTTGGCACAGGTTCATACAGCACCCTGAAGCTCTTATGGGAGCCTGCACTCTGGATCACAGCTTTCCCAGGTAACATCTGACTTTTAGGATAGAATTAAGCATTTTTTTATAGTATTACAGGCCCAGATATGTTTCCATACACTCCAGGTTTACTGGAAGGTGTGCTGTATTAAGAGGGGAACTGAGCTAAGAAGAGGGATACAGGCAGCTGCAGACCCATATAGTAGAGGGAAATTGGGACAATCAAGCAGACTCTTATGCAAGAAAATCCTTGATTCCAAGGTAAGCAGCTATATGAGGAAGAGAATTAGTCATCTTGAGTAGCTATCTTGAGGATATGACCATTTGCAGACCTGTACCTAAGCCAGGTCTGTGTCCTAGGCTATACTTTCACAGCCTGTCTTCTGGACATCTCACTTGAATGTCTACAGCCACTCAGAGCCCAGGTGGTAACGTGGGGGCAGGAGGTCACCACACAGGCCTTTGCTTATGCCCAGCAGTGACCCACCATTGGCCCCCATGGCACAGCTGAGTGGCACAGGCATCAGTGTGCCATCAAGCTGTGCTGTCATGGCAGATTGGGCAGTGGGCATTCTTGTGAAGTTGGTACCAGTTATTTCCTAAGGTTACCACAAGAAAGTCCCCCAAATAGAATGGCTTAAGGCAGTAGACATTTATGTCCAAGAGGGATGCAGGCAGGTTGCTTTTTTCCTGAGAGGTCATGTTCCTTGTCTCTTCCTACTTTTGGTGGTGGCTGTCAATCCTTTGGCTCATGTTCCCTATCTCTGTCACATGTAGCTTCTTTGTGTCTGTGTTTGTTTTTCAGACACTGTCCTGTTGAGTTTAAGACCCAGCCTATTCTATCATGATTTTGTCTTCAGTTATATTTATAGCCACTGTGTTTCTCATGTGCATGAAGTCATATACTAGGGTTCTAGGAAGGACATGAATTTGGTTTCAGTCTACTCTTGGGTCATTGTTCAGCTAGGGTACTGGGGTGTGTCTTATACAGACTGTTTGAGGACTTCCATGGGCAGCAGTGGAGAGCTGGTGAGACTTGTGCCCACAGCTGTTCACTGTTGGCCATCACAGCCCTGCAGCACTTCAGTGAGAGCACTCTAGAATACCTGGCCAACCTGGACCAAGCCCCGGACCCCACAGTCAGGAGGGACACCTTTGCTGCCGACATCTTCAGTGCCTACGACATTCTTTTCCACCAATGGCTGCAGACCCGAGATGCCAAGGTTAGGGTACAGCAAAGGAACCAAGGGCCTTTCCCGTGTTTCTCTTGCTGTTCTGCCTGCTCTGATGGTGTGCTCCTGGGTGGGAAGGAAAATCTGTCTATACCTGCTACTAAGGTGGTCAGGACATGGTGGAAGGTTTCACCTGCAGGTCTCCATACCTATGATTGGTGTCAGCCTATTCTTAGGAGCATATAATTCTAGAACCCAGTCACTGTGGGATACCTTCTGACTCTTCCCTTTCTGGGATGCTGACTGCCTCCTTCCTGTCACCATTCAATTGTTCGCTGTGGTCATTCTGTTGCTACCAGACTTGCTTCCAGTCTTGTTAAAACACAGGTGTTTTCTCTTATAATTAGCTCTTCTTTGAGCAGACGAATATTCAAGCCTACTTCTCTGCAGCTCCGGCTTGCTGTGGTAGCTGCCCTGGGCCCCATGAGCCACCTGCTGCCCAGTGAGAAGCTAGAAGAACAGCTCCCCAAACTGCTTCCAGGAGTTCTCGGCCTCTACAAGAAGCATTCAGAAACCTTCCAAATATCCAAGGTGTCTGAAGACAGGGAGGGTACATTCCATGGAGGGCTCTCAAATCAGGCCTCACGGTAGTAAGGTTGTGGCTAGTCATTTTGGGTCACCTGAAGGGTCTGCTGGAAGCCTAGAGCAAAGCTGGGCTACTTACCTGCTTACCAATCACTCCACACCAGATAGGAGCTTGGAAACATGCCATTCTTTCCTGCTATATCCATCTCTGACCCTGAAAGTCCCTTTCCTAACCCCTCCCCTGAATTTAGGTGGTAGAGGATCCTTTGGGCTCCTCATTTGACCCCAAAGGTAGGATCTTTGCCCTCTTGGGCTTCTTCCCAGGGGACTGAAACCTTCCTTTCCCTGCCCTGAGCAGAGCCTGGGCCAGATCCTCGAGGCAGCTGTGAACCTGGGCAGTCGCACCCTGGAAGTTCAGCTTGATGCCCTTCTGGCTGTTCTGCATTCTCAGGTAGGCTAGAAAGGGGTCTAGAAGGTTGCACCCTAAGAGTATAGTTGCCTGATGAAGGAGGAGTGGGACTTAAATGGGCGGCTATGCCTGAGGAGCATGTGATAGGTCCTTATCCTGGTCTAGCCCAGCAGTGGCATGCTTGTGTGACATAGGAACCCCTGAGAGGGAGGGAGCAGGTGTGGCTATCCAACAAGACACCAACAGCTGGACTGGCTGGCCTGGGACGGCTCACAGAGAGCTCAGCTTGACAGGTGACAATGGTCAGCTGAGACCTAGGAACTGAACATAGAGAAATAAGGGCAAGGTCCAAGGATGCTGTGAGGTGGAGCTAGCAGAAGGGCTGGACTATGGAGGCTGCAGAGGAAGGGGTCTTGAAGACTCCACTGGAGAAGGTCAGAACCCCCTAACCTGAGCACCTTTCTGGAAACTGTGTGTATAGGACACCAAGGACCCAGTGATAAGAGTCATAAGGAGAGAAAAGAAGGGCAAGAGGAATAGGGTCTTATTAGGCCCTTGAGGAGGTTTTGTGAAAAGTAGACAGATTTACTTCCGTGCTCCAACTTCAGCTGGCTCCAGCAACTTTGGCCCTCAGCTGGCCAGCATGGACAGCCATGTTCCAGTCTATCAACACAGCCTTGGTCCCAGGGTTATATTAAGGGGCAGGGCTACAACAGAGATATTAAAAATAAAACAAATATTGCAAGTATGTGATGACTTAAATGCTATATGAAATGGATAGATCCTAGAAAAATTTAAAATTAATCAAAATTGTTAGAAACAATAGAGAACTCTAACAGAAGTCAATAAAGAAGCAGAAGTAGTACCATAAGATCTTCCTTCCTAAAAGAAGCATAATGCCTAAGTAATTTTAAGGTTGAATTCTACTAAACTTCTTTTTTTTTTTTATGAACAGAATATATTTATTGAGGGAAGGAAAGCTGTCCCAGAGAGGGACAGGCCCAAGTGGGTTGTCCCTTCCATTAAACTTCTTTTTTTTTTTTTGGTGGAACCAGGGATTGAACTCAGGTCCTTGTGCTTGCCAGTGAAGCACTTATTCCACTGAGCCATCTCCCCAGCCCTCTGTTAAGCTTCTAAAGAACACTTGTCCTGTACAAGTTGGTTTGAAAGTCAGAAAAAAATCTTGAGTTTTTGATTCCAACCCAAACTGAGCTCACAGGAAATCAAGTGTATGATGAGAAAGATGGAGGTCATGATCTTGTAGAAAGAAATAGCCTGCTGAGTTTAGCATTGGCACTGTCAGGATACCTCACCCAAGAGGGCTCTGTAGCAGTGCTCAGCTTTTCTAGGCTTGAGCAGCTATGAATGCACAGTGTTTGTCTTAGTTAGACTAATAGAAAATATCATTTGACTTCAGTCAATGAAGAGAATGCTTTCAATATTTTTCTTTCTTTTTTTTTTTTGTGGAACTGGGGATTGAATTTAGGCCCTTGTGCTTGCCAGGAAAGCACTTATTCTACTGAGCCATCTCCCCCACCCCAATACTTTTCTATCGTTGAAAATTTTGATATACAGCACCATCTTGTCACAAGGGATATGAGCATTATATAGTGCAAACATAACTGAATAGAAAATGAAAATTGGAAAAAGAAAAAAAAAAAGGGGCCAGGGAGATGACAGTGGAATAAGTGCGTCCCTGGCAAGCACAAGGGCCTGAATTCAATCCCCGGTTCCACCAAAAAAAAGAAAAAGAAATGTTTAATTTAGAGAAAAAAAAAAAGTTTTGGGGCTGGCCAGATAGCTCAGGGAACTAAAGTGCCTGCTTAGGGCCGGGCGTGGTGACGCATGCCTTTAATCCCAGCACTCGGGAGGCTGAGGCAGGAGGATTGTTGTGAGTTTGAGACCAGCCTGAGCTACAAAGTGAGCTCGAGACCAGCCTGAACTGCATAGTGAGACCCTGTCTCAAAAAGACAAAATAAATAAATAAATAAATAAATAAATAAATAAATAAATGAATGAATGAATGAATGAATGAATGAATAAATAAAGTGCCTACTTAGGCAGAGCACAGCCCCAGCTTTCCAGCCAGCTAGCCCTGCCCTGAGTGCATACTGAGAACACCATTGAGACTGGGCATGGTGGCATGTACCTGTAATCCCAGCAAAAACAGGAGGATCACTACTAGTCCAGTCTATTTAGTGAGACCTTGTGCACCCTGTACTAAATACATTAAAAAAGATTTGATAACTAGGAGCCCGGTGTGTTGCCTGCCTATAATTCCAGGATTCGGGGTGAGACTGAGGCAGGAAGATAGTAAGTTTGACCCCAACATACACAATCTAGTGATTTAAAATTTAAAAATTTAAAATTCTTTAGAAGGGCAAGAGATGTAGCTCAGTGCAAAGGCCCTGGATTCAATCCCCAGTACCACAAAAGAAAAGGATTAAAAGCACCAAACAGCATGCTTTTATAAAACCTAAAAACAGAGAGAATGATTATAACTGGTAGGTAATGGGAGTAGAGAATTGGCTTAAAAGGGAAATATAAATATAGTATGAAAATACTAAGAGGTAGAAAAGTGTACTATTTCCTAATGTTTATGTCGGTTCATCTTTTCCTTTTCTGTGGACTTTTAGGGGTTCTTTTCATGTTGATCTGTAGCAATTAATTTCCTTGTTAAATAAAGTTTTTTATTTTATTTGTTTATTTTTTGTCTTTTTTGAGACATGGTCTTGCTATGCAGTTCAGGCTGGCCTTGAGCCCACATTGTAGTCCAGTCTGGTCTTGAACTTGCAACAATCCTCTTGTCTCAGCCTTCTGAGTTCAGGGATTATAGGCATGTGCCACCACACTCTGGTTTGCTTTGTCTTTTGACTTTTTTCTTAGTATTTTTTCTTTTTTCTTTTTCTTTTTCTTTTTTTTTTTTTTTTTGTGGCATAGACTTAGTTTAATGAATACCTTAGTTATTGTTTTGCTGTTGGGACAAAGTAGTCATACCCACAAATTAAAGGAGGAAAAATTTATTCTGGTTTACAGTTTGAGAAGCTTCAGCCAACAGTTGGCTGGCTCCAAGGCAGGGTGGCATAGCAGTGGAGAAAAAGCTGATGGCATGGAAAACAGGAAGAAAAGGGGGAACTCTAGTATTTTTTCCATGTAAAATTGTTTAATGTTTACATCATCATTTATCCACCTTTTGTTATAGTTTACATTTTGTTATATAGAGAAAGTCCCTCCAAATCCAGTGATTATTTTCCAGATTCTCCACTTTGTGCTTGACTTTATTATTCATTCTACCTGGAGCTCCATTGAGCTTTGTTTTTTTTTTTTCCTCTGGATAAGGAGTTTTATTTTTTTCTCTGGGTGACCCTCCTCCCCCATGACCTTTGGGGCCTGTGGTATGTGCTGGTCACCCCAGAGCAAATCTCCACTACTTTGCAGTCACAGTAAGTTGGTTATAAAGCAAGTTATTGGATTGCATTTTTGTAGCTAGTCAGTCTATGTCAGTTGAAAGGCCCTCTGGAAGTCTAGAGCAAAGCTGGGCCACCCACCATACTTACTTCCCGATGGTTCTGTAAGGATGGCCATTATCCAGGAGGATATACTGCCTTGTGGCCAGGGTCTTGCTCTGTCCTGTTGGCCACCAATTTTGGCTCATACAGTGAACTCTTCTGAGGACCCTCTGCACAGGTGCTAGTGTCCTTTGCTTTGATACCAAGGAGGTGAGTATCACATCTTGGTTATTAAACAATGGACTGTAGGTATTTAGGTGAGGATGCTTTATTCTAGAGATGAGTGGTTTCAAACCTGTGACCTGGAGAGTGGGAAATTCCTCTCTTTCCTCCCCTCCCCTCCTTCCTTTCCTTCTCCTCTGTCTGTTTCTCTGTCTGTCTCTGTCTCTGTGTTTGTCTGTCTGTGTCTCTGTGTCTGTCTGTCTGTCTGTCTCTCTCTCTGTCACTGTCTGTCTGTCTGTCTCTCTCTCTCTCTCTCTCTCTCAGACTGGCGCTGAACTCACAACAACTGAGAGTACAGGCATGTGTCACTATGGAACTGTCTCTTTCCTAATAAGAATGTGGTGTCCCCTGGGGACAGTTCTCCTATGGCTGATGAAGGAGCCCCAGGACCTTTCTTTGGAGACTTGAGAGCCAACTGTGTGTTCTTGTAGTGCTCTCTCCCCTCCCCTTCCCCAGCTGCAAGGGGCTGCTCTGGTCCCCAGTGTACCTGATGTGGGGACATGGGTTCTACAACCATGGCTTGAGTGTCCCTAATCTAGATAAGGAAGGCTTGGAGAATGAGGCACAGCTGCATAATCCATCATCTTCCAGGCATGTGTGTCCTTCTAGCCCAGCCAGACCCAGGATGTCAATAAGGACTGTCCCTGTAACTTCTGCTTTGTTCTCTGGAGCAGATCTGTGTACCTTTGGAGTCTTCAAGTTCCCTGGTGATGGGCAGCCGGAATGAGGTACTGCGCTGCTTCACTGTGCTTGGTAAGTGCACATGATATCCACACATTTGGAGGTCTTGGACATAGTTGGGCCATGCCTACTGGCATGTAAAGGACAGTGGTGGTGGCAGGAGACTTTTTTTTACTATCTTTGCCTAAAGTTCCAAAGACCTCAGCCTGCACCCACCCAGTCTAAGAACCTGGATTCCATGTTGATGCTGTTACCACTCTGCCTTGTCCTTCTCAGGCTTTCATTTCCAGGTCCATATTTTATCCCTGCACCATATACAGCCTACCCCTTTGTACCCAGTTCTGTCTTCTGGTTAGCATGTGGCTGTCTGGCCCTGGCTATTGGATCAGCAGTACCTGACCCTAGCTAGAGGGGCTGACATTTTTCACTGTATTTGCTAGAATCTGGTGGTCATCTGGTCTGCCAGCCCTATCTCTGTACTCATGACTGCTCAGGGTCTGCCTGTCTGATGAGGGAAAGGCAGAAGTGTGAGGCATGTGAGCCACTCAGGGTCAGCAAGTCACTGTCTACCTGGAACTTAGAGGGAAGAGCTCTATGTGGTAGTTGGGACAGCAGATCCAACACAGACCCATGCTGACCTTTACTATTGATGGCACTGGTTTGTAAAGGTCAAGCTTGTTACTGGAAGGTTCCCATTGGCAGTACCTGGAAGCCCAACCTGCCCTACCTCAATGCAGGTGGGGACCTGAGTGCTACAGTTACAGACTGGCCCAGAGGCAGGAAGGGCACTGATAGCCCCCATGTTCGGCTCCCCATAAGTTTGAAAAGCTGAAATGAGATGCAGATCTTCATGGGACAAAAATATGAGTCTTCTGTGCTCTGGATGCTGCTGACTTACCTGGGTCAAAGCCATATGTGATCTGTTTCCTTACCTGAGACATATACTCCTAGGAGGATATAATGCAAAGTGGACTGGTCAGGGAATTTCAGCTTCCTGAAATTCCCACAGTGAGTCTGCTTTTTCTTGGTGCTGGGAGTCTCAGGACACACGGATGATCAGGACTGACAGACCCCAGGCCAGCCCTGAGGAGCTGGAGGTACAGGCACATAACAAGAAGGAATAGACATTGTTATAAATAGGACCTGATATGTGTGTTGCTCTGTAGCCCGTTGCTCACCTGACCGCCTGCTGGCCTTCCTGCTACCCAGGCTGGACACAAGCAATGAGAGGCTCCGCGTGGGTACCCTGCACATCTTGAGGCATGTCATTAACTCAGCTGGTGAGTGCTCTTCACAACATGGGTTGGCCACCCACGTTATGTTAGTATCTGGTAGAGTTCATCTTTTAGGTAAAAAGTCACATCATCCTTTTAACTCTTTGTTTCTTTGTCTGTTTTGGTCTTATTATATAGTTTAGACTGACTCATGCCTCAGGCTCATGAGTTCTGGGATTATAGGAGTGCTCCACTGTGCTTCACCTGCATGCAGCTTTTGCTTTTAATTCCTTTTTTTATTTTTATTTTATATGTATTTGGTATAGGGTCTCACTACATAGCTTGGACTTGTAGTGATGATTTGAATTCATAAAAAAATTTCCTTACCTTTCTATTTTTACAAATTCACACATTTTTTTTTTTAAATGCAAGAATAGTACCCATCTTTGGGCCTCAATTATTGACATAGCTGACCCCAGAAACATGATTTCTGAAAGCCCTAGGATGACCACCCTGTGTTCTCTGCACCATGAGCACCCTACCAATGCCTTACAGAGCCTCATAGGCCATGGCTGTGTAATATAGTTCACTTCCATCACTTGAGTTTGTCAAAAGTGTACCCTGGTTTCATTTAGTTTTCTCAGACTCCACTTATGAAAAAGGGTCCCTTTTTTCTTTCTGAAGTTTTGTAGAGTATTCCTGGTGTATCTGTGCCTAATAGTGTCCTTATAATGGAATGAAAGATTTAGGTTTCTTGCTTTTAAGGTTGATTTAATTAATCAGCAGTAAGTTTGAAAAACTGTTCACAATTTAACATGTGGGTTTAATGTGTGCACTTGTATTTTTTTTTTGAGACAGGGTCTCACTATGCAGTTCAGACTGTCCTTAAGCTCACTTTGTAGCTCAGGCTGGTCTCGAACTCACAACAATCCTCCTGTCTCAGCCTCCCGAGTGCTGGGGTTACAGGCCTGTGCCACCATGCCCAATTCTGCACCTGTATTTTTGGTGAATTTTACTAATGTCCTCCTATAGGGGTCAGGAAATAATGACTATGGGCCACAATAATTCTGCAGCCTGCAAGCTAAAGTGGTTATTATATTTTAAATAGGTTCAAAAGTAAGCAAGCGAGCCGGGCGTGGTGGCGCAGGCCTGTAATCCCAGCACTCGGGAGGCTGAGGCAGGAGGATTGTTGTGAGTTCGAGACCAGCCTGAGCTACAAAGTGAGCTTAAGACCAGCCTGAACTGCATAGTAAGACCCTGTCTCAAAAAGACAAAAAAAAAAAAAAAAAAAAAAAAGTAAGCAAGGAAAATAGATGATACAGCTGATACATGTCCTACAAAGCCAGAATTACCTGCTAGCCAACTTGTTATGGTACAGATGTGCTGACCTTGCCTGCATGGGCAACTTTCTTTCCAGTGTGGTGGACAGACAATGACCATGGACTTGGAATAGCCTGTGCAGTTATGAGAACAATATAGGAGTATCTTTTGATGAGATAGGGGCCAGGGAAGATAGTGGCTACCAAATTGCAGTCTAGATTGTGGCACCAAACCAGGAATCTGGGGAAGGTGCTGCAGGATGTGGCTCGGTTAGTTGTGCCTATGCCAACCACAAACCACCTGGGCCTGCTGCAGAGAGTGCTAGCTTTTCTGGGAAGAGAACTTCAGATGTCTGATGCCGTATCAGCTCTTTGTGTGAGTCCACAGTTCATTGGTGACCCTGTAAATTATGTGGCATTAGAATTTGAAATTCAGAAGGTTGGAGTATCTTGCCTGGAAGCTCATCTGGACAGTGGCCCAGAGACATTAGAAATGGAATTCTTAGGATTGATATTTCTGTTTAATGTACATCTTTTCTGTTCAGAAGTTCAACAGTGTTATGTAACTAAGCAGATTCATCTTTCTGTGGTATTTCTTAAATTGCACTTAGAATTTTCAGAAGTCACTTCACCTGTATTTTTTTTTCCCTCAAGGTTTTCTATGTGTGCTCTCACACACACACATGCACATACACACACACAGTTACATACAGAAGTCAATTATATATATATATTTATTTTTTTATTTTTTGGTGGAGCCGGAGATTGAACTCAGACCCTTGCGCTTGCCAGGGAAGCACTTACTATTGGACTATCTCCCCAGCCCCTATTCAGAAGTGTATGATGCAAAAAATATACCAAATAACAGTCCATAACATATTTTTTTCATTTTGTGGTATATCTTAGGGAAATTTCGGTATTAGTACATATAGATCTATGTGATTTTTACATTTTATTTCACAGTATAGCTCATACAAAAAATGTACAGATTTTAATTCAGTGAGTAATCATATAATGAGCCCATGCATTCACTATCTCAGTGAAGAACCAGGAAACACTGGCAGCACTCAGGTCTCAGGGTGATTTCCAGCTATGGAAGAATGATACTATTATGTTGTTTTAGATTATTTGTTTTGTTTTTTTTGAGACAGTGTCTCACTATGTATGTAGGCTGGGTTTGAGCTTATGATCCTTCTGCCTCAACCTCCCATAGTGCTGGAGTCACAGGTGTGTACCACATGCCCAGCTGAGTAATATATGTGTGTGAGAAAGAGAGAGAGAGAATGAATGCATGCATGCATGCTGGGCATTGAGCCCAGGGTCTCATACATATTAGGGAAGCTCTCTACCACTGTGTTACATACCTAGTCCTTTTAGAATTTTGAGACAGTGTTTCACTAAATTCTTCAGGATGGCCTCAAACTTGTAATGCTCTTGGCTCAGCCCTCCAAAATGCTGAGATTACAGACATGTGCCCTCATGCCCAGCTCTCAGGCCTGTTTTTCTTAACCTGTTGCCCTAAATTCCCTTTTAGCTTTTTAACTGTGTAAAATAATGTTACTTAGAGGAAAATCCCCGCTTCCCTAGGATCAGTAGTCTTCTTCCCTATTTTCTCCCACTTTGGGGCCCAGATTAGGCCAGACCCTAAGAGTGTGGTCTAGACCTTAAGGTGAAGATGGATGGGCTAGCTGGTCCTGATCTTGGTGGAGACTGAGCCATTTCATTTCTTACAGCTGCTCAAATGGAAGCAAAGAAGCCCTTTGTCCTCTCTTCTATGCGGCTTCCTCTTTTGGACACAAACAACAAGGTAAAATGGACAGGTCTATCTGGGCTCCACAGGAAAAATGGCCAGACAAGACCAGAAGTGCCCACTGCACCAGGAGCTGGGAGACACACATGGGAAACAACATACATTGTTTCCTGCGCTATACTCCTGACATAGTTAACCAGGCATGACATTAGGAGTTATCTCCAGACTATTTCCAGCAGTGAGCTCAGGACTCGCCAGCACCTCCCTCCGGCTTAGACATTTTTTGGAAGGTATGAGATAACTTAGGAAGCTGTTATAATCAGGGGTCATTTATTAACAGGTTAGAGATTATGGTCAGCTCGTGGGAGAGGCATAGGGATAAAGTCTAGGAGTGGTCCAGACCCATAGCTTTCAGTTGTATTATGGAGCAGAGTAGACAATATTAGTCTCAGCAGCAATACCTGACCACATGCATGAACCTTGGTGACATGCATGAGCCAAACTCAATTCTCAACCTTGGGGTTCTGCAGCTGACTAGAGCCCTTTTGTGTGGTGCTGCTTGGCCACCCAGATGGCTACTTTAATCTGTAGCCCCTCTTGAAGAGCTGATGCCTTATGATCCAAAGCCCCTACCTGAATCACATCAAGTAGACCTTGTGAAGTGGCCTGCAGCACCAACTCAGTGAATATTCAAGACTTCTGAAGGGCTTAAGAAATGGCTTCCTAGTTGCCAAGAGTAACCAAGGCTGGCCCTGTGCCTACTTCATAAGACTTCCTGTGAATCTTCCTATACTTGGTAGAAGCTTAACATGTCACTTTTATTGCAGGATCCCCCTGCAGCACCCACAAACCTTTTTTATGTTCAGGTATATTTCCCCCTGAAAAACCCCCAATAAGATCTTGCAGCTCATGACCAGGGGCCAAATGGTATGATATTAGCAATGTTTGGTGGGCAAATGCCTGTTCAGCTGCCAGACAGACAGCCACACCAAACATATACATGTCTTAGAATGAAGAGCTGGGAGGGATCTAAGAAGACTTCTTTAGATCAGTGATAGTTAACTTGAATGTGCCTCCCCATTCCCAAGAAACATGAGTGTTCTCAGAAAGAGGAGAAGGCTCCTGGGAAATGGCAGCTAGCATATGCACAGAGCTGAGGCTGGGGCAGTTTGTTTGGCAATAGAAGTTGGGGCTTAAAGTGTTGGCTGGGATGAAGAGAGATTGGTCATATTAGATCTGCCATGCCTTTGAGTTCTGGGGTTGTCACTGAATGAGCTGGACATGCAGCTGAGAACTCCGAGGAGCATTTGTTTGACACCTACAGACTCAGGGACAATTGCCTGAGAGTTAAAACAGCCAGGGTAAAGGTACACCTCAGAAAAAGTATGGTCATCGTACAGAAAAAAATCAGCCCTATAGCACACCAGTCCTATAGGCCAGGCAGATACTAGGCAGAAGAATGGACATATTTGGCTCTATAAGACTGTAAGTCTAGTGTCCAGGACACCAGAAGGCAGGGCATTTTGGGGTAGGCTTTTCTTTTTTTTTTTTTTTTTTTTTTTTTTTTTTTGTCTTTTTTGAGACAGGATCTCACTATGCAGTTCAGGCTGGCCTTAAGCTCACTTTGTAGCTCAGGCTGGTCTCGAACTCACAACAATCCTCCTGTCTCAGCCTCCCGAGTGCTGGGGTTACAGGCCTGCGCCACCACGCCCAGCTTCAAACTTTATTCATTTATTTTTTATTTTTTGGTGGAACAGGGGATTGAACTCAGGCCCTTGGGCTTGCCAGGAAGCACTTATTCCACTGAGTCATCTCCCAGGCCCCATAGGGTAGGCTTTTCATCACAGATGCTTTTGTGGACTTAGTGAAGCTTGATAGAAGTAGATAAAGATAGCTAATGATGTAACTTCTTGGGAGCCCAGCAGGAGGGAGAGAGGTATGCGGGACAGGAGGAAAAAAAGCCTTCCCCTACAGACCTTCACATGCCCACAAGAGGCCCAAAGACTGCTGGTGGGAGATAAGGGAGGCTCAGACAGGACTAGAAGTGCCCTATCCCACCAGGAGGTGGGACACACACATAGGACATGACATGAGTTTAAAGTGTGTCTAACACTCTGACAGTTAATCAGGAGTAGGTACAGGTATAGTGTAGATACATGTGCTAGTGTTGGTACAGGTGCAGATGCTAGTACAGGTATGAGTGTAGGCAATAGATGTGGGTATAGGTACATTAATGTGCAAATTGAGGCATATGGATGCAGGCATAGGTGTGGGTGGAAGTATAGATCCAGGTATATGGGTGCAACAGGTACAGGTGTGCTGCAGGTACAGGTATGGATTGGGGGAGGAAACAAGTTCTTGTTACTGATTGGACTGGCATGAAAGTATCTGTCTGAAGATCCTTCCTGATCTGCTGTTGGTTCTGGACAGGTAAAACGGGCAGTGGTCCAAGTGATAAGTGCCATGGCCCACCATGGATACCTGGAACAGCCTGGAGGTGAGGTGATGATCGAGTACATTGTGCAGCAGTGCGCACTCCCTCTGGAGCAGGAGGTAAGGGGCTATTGTTTCACCCACCTCTTCTGGCCCTGCAATTGCTAGGATTGTTGGCCCCCATTTCCCTGACCTCTGTAAGGCACTGGTCACCAGGAGCTGCTGAACTGACTGCTGGTGGATAAATGGCTTAGGTCTGTGTGCTGAGACTCCTGTGGTTTCTGTGTAAGAGTGCACTTTGTGAGTCCTCTTAGCAGCCCCAGGACTCAAAAGCAGAGGGAGAAAACATGTTGACTTTGTTCTGTCTGGTGCTTTTATATTTAAAAAGTTACTAAGTACATGCTAATTTCTTCTTGAAGAAAAATGAAATGGATTATGGGTAAAAATAAACTACAGGTAGGGGCTGGAGTATACCTCAGCAGTAGGAACTCTTGTCTAGCATGCAGGAGACCCTGAGTTTGATCACTAGCACTGCAGTAAACAATCATGGGTATAGTGCATGCTTTGCTTGCACCTTGGGAGCCTATAGATGATCATGGACTTGTCCAAATTTGAGTATAGTGTCTCCAAGTTAGTGAAGTGAGATTTTTTCAAGGTAAACTAAGAGCAGGGCCATGACCCCTGGGTTGGGCTGGTGACTGTCACTGTGATACCTGCCATATCCCAAACAGGATTCCTACATCTACCTACCTACCTACCTACCTTCCTTCCTTCCTTCCTTCCTTCCTTCCTTCCTTCCTTCCTTCCTTCCTTCCTTCCTTCCTTCCTTCCTTCCTTCCTTCCTGTCTTTCTGTCTTTCTTTCTTTCTTGAAACAGGGGCTCAAACTGTGTAGTTCTTACTTGCTGTGTAACCCAGGCAGGCCTCAAACTCACAGTGATTTTCCTGCCTCAGCCATCGAAGTGCTGGAATTATAGGCTTAGCCCCTATATTTAACTGAAACCTAAAGGTCAGTGAGTGAGTTGATTTCTGTTGTGCCACAGGAAAGCAGGCTTTATGAGGCAGCAGAGCCCACAGGTCAAGGAGGCAGGCTGCAGAGATGGGGTCCATATACATCAGTTTTGGTACTTTACACCTCAGTGGCTTTATGGGTCATTAAAAAGTAACCAAAGAGGCCAAAACCTCTATTTTAGTTCCAGTATTTTGGGATTTGAAGACCCAAAGACTCTGAATATTAAAAACCTAGTAAACTCTCACATAGAAAATAATGCTTTTGGCTGGCCAGATAGGTCAGCAGACTAAAACACCTGTTTCAGCAAACCACGGCAGCCAGGTTTAATGGCTGGCATGCCATACTGACAACCACCCCTGGGGTGCACTGAGGTGTTGACTGAAACTGGGCGTGGTGGTACATGCCTGTAATCCCAGCACTTGGGAGGCTGAAAACAGGATCACTAGGAGTCTGATCTACAGTGAGACCCTATAGACCCTGTACCAAATGCAAAAGAAGAAACTAATGCTTTTTACTTTATTTATTTATTTATTTATTTAGTCTTTTTTTTTGAGACAGGGTCTCACTATGCAGTTCAGGCTGGCCTTAAGCTCATTTTGTAGCTCAGGCTGGTCTCGAACTCACAACAATCCTCCTGCCTCAGCATAAGGCCAGCCTGAACTGCACAGTGAGACCCTGTCTCAAAAAGAGAAAAAAAAAGTTTGCTTTATATGCTCTTGACAAGTTCTGTCACAGTCACTCCACTGACATAGAAGGTTGCACTATGCCAGGTTCACTTTGTCTCCTGGAAGCTGGTCCTAGCCCCTGGCACTTTTGTTGTTTTCCTTCCTTATAGTTTTGGTTATCCAGAATGTAGTCTGGGTGAACTCAAACTGTATGTAGCCCTTTGAGTCAGAGTTCCTCTTCTTCTATCAGATTGTGAGGTCATCCCTGTGGTCACACGTATCAGTCATTTATTCTTTTTCACTGCTGAGAGGCAGTGTGTCACATGTAGGTGCCACCGTTGATTTATTTACTCACCAGTGAGATGGCATTTAAATTGTTCCCAGTCTTGGCAATTAGGAGGAAGAAATCCACTATAAACTTTTGAGTAGAGATCTTTTGGGTTGTTTGGTTTCTTTCTTTCTTTTTTTTTTTTTTTGTGGAACCAGGCATTGAACTCAGGCCCTTGTGCTTGTCAGGGAAGCGCTTATTCCACTGAGCCAAACCATGTTTGATTTCTTTGAAGAAAGGGTACTGTGGATTGAACTGAACTAGCCCTTTTTTCATATTTTATTTCATCACAGGGTCTTGCTAAATTGACCATGTGGGACTTAAAATTCCTGCCTCAGTACCTCTTAGGAATGGGAATATACAAATGTACATGACTTCCTGAATATATATGTTTTTGAAAGCAAATATTTGTGCTTTGGGTGAATAATATCAAAGAGAGTGGACTGCTGGGATAAGTACAGATTATATATATTTGTTTATTCTGATATATATAATTTTTTTTTTTTTTTTTAAAGACAGAGTCCCATGCAGCTCAGGCTGGCCTTGAACACACTTTTGTAGCCTAGGCTGGTCTTAAACTCACAGTGATCCTCCTGCCTCAGCCTCCCTAATGTTGGGATTACAGACATATGCTACCATGCTGGTCTTATGAAGTATATTTAACTTCATAAGAAACTTCCAAAGTTTGGGTGTGGTGGTATATATGGATGATCCTAGGGCTGAGGAGGCTGAAAACAGGAGAATCACTATGAGTCTGAGCTGTGTAGTGAGACCCTGGACCAAACACAAATTAAAAAGAAAGAAATTTCCAAACTGTTTCTAAAGAGGCTGCATCATTTTACAGTCCCACTAAGAATGCCTGAAAGACTCTGTTCTCTATCTTTGTAAGTAGTTTTGTTTTGGGCAGCACTTTGTTTATTTACTTGTTTATGTGGTACTGGAGATTGAAGCCAGGGCCTAGTACACAATAGGCAAGTGCTACACCACTGAGCCCAGACCCAGGATTGTCAGTATTTTTTTTTTTAATTATATTTGGCACAGAGCAGCTATGCAGCTCAAACTCATGTGATCCTCCTGTTTTCAACCTCACCCACACTGTGATTATAGGCCTGTGCCACCATGCCCAGAATCCAGTTTATTATATATATATATATATATATATATATTTTTTTTTTTTTTTTTTTTTTTTTTTTTTTTTTTTTTT
>PVKA01008187.1:0-44074 GCA_004027165.1 Ctenomys sociabilis | reverse complement strand
TCCATTTTAATTAGTTTTTTTTTTTTTTTTTTTCTTTTTTGGTACCAGGGATTGAATTTAGGACTTTGTATTTGTTGGACAGGTGTCCATTTTAAAACAATTTGCTTTGTTTTCTTTCTTTTTGTAGATAGGGTCTTTCTTACTATGTAGCTCAGGCTGGCATTGAACTCATGACAATCCTGGATCCAAGTGCTGGAATCATAGGTGTGTGCTACCATACCCAGCAGATTATTTTCTTATTAAATTTTGAGAGATGTTTTTATATTCTAGATGTAAGTCCTTTATGGTTTGTAAATATTTTCTTATGAGTTCTGTTTCATGCTTCTTTTTGTTTAATTCTAACCTTGCCCCCTTTGGTACCAGGGATTGAACTCAGAAACTTGTGCTTGCCAGGTAGGTTAATTCTTAACAATATTGATAAAAAGCGGGGGCTGTCCAGATAACTCAGCAGACTAAAGCACCTGCTTAGGCATAGCTCAGCAGCCAGGGTTTGATCCTGGCATGCATGCTGGCTCTGCCTCCAAGGGCGTGCAATTGAGACTGGGTGGGGCTTGATTGAGACTGGGCATGGTGGTGGCCACATGCGCCTATAATCTCAGCACTTGTGATGCTGAAACCGGAGGAGAATCATTATGAATTGGATCTATGTAGTGAGACCCTGTACTAAATTTAAAAAAAAAAAAAAAAAAAAAGATAAAAAGCAGATGTCTTTCTAAAAATCCCATTTACTAGTTTTTCATTGTAAATATTCTTTTGATACTCTGTTTAGTAAATCACAGCTTAACCCCAGGTCACAAATGTTTTCTTGTGTTCTATTCTAGAAGTATTGCATTTTAGGTTCATGTTTAGGTCCTGGTCCATTTCAAGGGGATTCTTAACATGTGAGTTTGGGTTGGGCTCATCTTCTGAATGTGCATGGCCAATTGTTCCAGCATCTTGTGTTTCTTCTGCACTGATGGCTGTCTCTGCGTCCCTGTCAGCATCAGCTGGCTTTGTGGCCTTACTGTGCACTGAAGGGCTCACTGTAGCTTCAATTCTGGCCATTTTTCCCAGTCATGTTTGCCTTTTATAGTTCCTTTGTTTTTCCATGTAAATTTTAGGGGCATTTTTTTCTGTAAAAATAAACCTACTGGAATTTTTATTTATTTTTTAATTTATTTTGGTACTAGGAATCAAATTCACAACCTTGCACTTTCTGAAAACAGACTCTGCACCGCTGATGTATAGCTTCACCGGAATTTTTAATGAGGTTGTTTTTCTTTCTTTTGCTTTTTTTGGTGGAACCAGGGATTGAACTCAGGCCCTTGTGCTTGCCAGGGAAGTGCTTATTCCACTGAGCCATCTCCCTGGCCCATTACATAATATTTCTGGAACTTCTCGTTCATGGTTCATATGTCAGTAGTTTCTACTTATATATGTATTTGTGGTACTGGTATTGAACAGGGTCTTCACACAAAGCTATATGTCCCTGTACTTTAAAGTAAATAAATAAATAAATAAAATAAAATAAAATAAAAATAAAAAAAAATAATATCTTGCTAAATTGCCCAGGGAAGCCTCAAACTTGCAGTGTTCCTACTTCAGTGTATCAGAGTTCTGGGGTTACAGGGTTATACACTGTGCTGTGGAATAATTTCCATTTTATTTTTATTTATAGTTTTTCCTGGTTTTTGTTTTTGTTTTTGAGACAGGGTCTCAGTATGTAGTTCAGGCTGGCCTTCAATTCACTATACAGCCCAGGTTGGCTTTGAAATTCTAGTGATCCTCTTACCTCAACCTATCGAGTGCTGGGATTACAGGCATGTGCCACCACACCCAGCTATTAATTTCCCTTTCAAAGTATATTTTCTTAGGCTAAGTACATGTCCTTGGATTGTGAGTCAGTATTCTGCTTCTGATAAGTTTTGTCAGGCTGTCAATGTTTATTTTCAGAATTTGGAGTGTCTGTGTGGTTTGTTGCCTAAGTGTTTCTTTTACCATCTTTCTAAGCCTGAATATGCACAGACTTTTTAGATCTGCTGTAGACTTTCAGTGTCATTGCTGGTCAACGAGAATCTGCCACATTGATTTTCTTTTTGCTCTTAAATTTGTTGAAATACTATCTTGGGCTTAATGGTCAGATTTCAAAAGTATGCATGTTTGGTGTAATAGTCCATCTGTGTTTTTGCAGCATGCTTTATAAAAGGTTATTTAGGTTTGGGTATGGTATGGTGATGCACACCTGTAATCCCAGCCCTCTGAGAGACTGAGGCAGGCAGATCATGAGTTTGATGAGTTTGGACAACTTAACAAGAACCCTGTCTCTCAAAACAATAAATAAAAAAAAAGCTGAGGATTTACTTCAGTGCAGAAGCTTGAGTTCAATCTGCAGCATTACACAAAGAGAAAGGTTCGGGGTCCTATTCTTACTGTTTTTCTACTTGCTCTTTGGTCTAAGATAGGTATTTTATTAAATCTCCTGCAGCTGGAGGTGGTAGCAGGATAGCTGTGAGTTCAAGGTTAGCCTAATTACATAGCAAGAGTGCTCAAAAAAAAAAGTTTCCTGCGATCATAGCCAATTTCTCATGGTCATTCAGTGTTCAATTTTGGTGTTTCAAAGCATGAGTGGCAGGCTCACAAAACATTTAGAAAGCAGGTCTTTTTGTTTTTTGTTTTGGTACCGGGAATCAAACTCATAACTTCATGCTTTCCCTTGCCAGGCAGGCGCTGTGCCTCTGAGCTATATCTCCAGCCCGAAAGTTATTTTCTTGCAAGGGGTTTTTGAACACTCCTACTAGAATGGGAAAAAATTACTCTCCCGCCCAGGCTGTAAGGTTTGGGGCTATTGGTAGAAAACAGGAGCTTTCTCACTTGGTCATCCTCTCCATAAAGGCTGCCACATGTCTCTCAAAACAACATAGCCAAGGGCCAGGGAAATAGCTCAGTAGAATAGGCACTTGCCTGGAAAGCAAAAGGCCCCGAGTTCAATCCCTGGTACTGCAAACAAAACAAAACAATATAGTCAAATCAGAGACAAAGTTTGTTTTGTTTTCTTTTTCTTAATGGAGTCAATAGCTTATAGGAAATGAAAACTGAAACAAGCAAGCCTGTTTTCTTGGGTCATCTCCACACAGGTTTCTTGTCTCTTATAGTTGAGGACCCCCCAAATCCTGCCCCACAGGAGGCCAGGCATATCTGCTGAGCTGCCTTCCTTGCCTACTGAGTTTCTTTGTGCTGCCATCCTGGCCATAGAAAGCTATTCATATGCATTCTTGCCTTTTGCCCCCTTCCCCAGCCAGAGAAGCAGAACCTTGAGGGTGAGGCCCAGGCAGCAGAGGACAATGTGCGAGCTGTCAGCATCAGCACCCTCTACCTGGTCAGCACTACAGTGGACAGGATGAGTGATGTGAGTGAAATGTTCAAGCCAAAGCCTCTGCTCTTCTTGGGTTCCCATCCTGCCTGGCAACAGCACTTCCCATCCTGGGTAACAAATGAACCCTGTGGTTTGATGGTATAGCCTCTCAAGGGCAGTAACCTGGCAGTGTTCAGAGGACAGCCCCCCCTTGCTTGTAACAAGACAAACAAAAGACTGCCCGAACTTGAGCTCTTTGGAAGTTGCTCCCCTACATCTGCACTTGTGGCTCCTCTATCAGTGCTAGCTGCCGTAGAAGCTACAGCTACAGACCAGGGTCCTCTGCTTCCCCAGGTCCTCTGGCCCTACCTGCTGGAGTTCCTCACCCCTGTGCACTTCACTGCGGCCTTGACCCCACTCTGTAGGAGTCTCGTACATTTGGCTCTGAAGAGGCAGGAGGCAGGAGCAGATGCCTTGCTGGTCCAGTATGATACACATAGTACGCAAGTGTGACCCCCATCTGAGCCTGCTGCTCCCTTTCTGACCCCAACTTGCATCTGACCCCAGCATAGCTCTCTGTTTTGCACCAGACTCCTGCTCCTACCCTTATCCTAGCCCTGTTCGCTACATTTAACTCCTGTCCCCACCCTCTGACTATTTTCCCTCATCTTTTACCCAGAAAACCTCCCATCTCCCTACGCTGTGACCACAAGACTGCTGGTAAGCATTATTCTTTCTAGGTACATGGGATACATCACTGCCCATAAGTGGGAGACACTTAGCCACTGTGGCTGTGGTTCCCTCCAAAGAGGCTGGGAAGAATGGGCTTTCCCCTTAGCCCTAAGTCCCTACCTTAGGGAGTTAGGTTGTGGCCCTGGCTCTTTCTGGTGGGCAGCATGCACCTGTGTTGGACCCTTTAGTCCTTAGAGCTATCCTGCTACATCTACACCAGCAGGTGCATGTGTCAACATGGACCACCTCTGCCTCCCTCAGATTGTGTCTTCCAGCCCCTACTTAGGAAATGGACGAGGGGCAGCCTCACTACGTCTCCTGAAGGTTTTACAGCAGAACATCCACCCTTTGTTGGCCCAGCGATGGGAGACAGCCATCCCCCTGTTGCTGGAGTATCTAGATGGTGAGGCTGGAAGGTTAATGAGGAACCATGAGCCACCCTTACCTCACATTTGCCAGGTGGCATCAAGGGTGGCTGATATGGATCAGGACTTGGGCTGGGGAGATAGCTCAGTGGACTAAGTGCCTGCTTAGGCAAATGCAGGAATTGGGGTTGAATAACAAGTACCAAATGCCATGCCAGACTGGTCCCTAGGCCCGCTGAGCCAGTGACTGAGTCCAGGCACGATGGTACATTCCTATAATCCCAAGGCTAGGGAGGCTGAAAACAGGAGGATCACTGTGTAGTTCAAGCTGCATAGTGAGACCCTGTACCAAATATATAGATTAAAAAAATAAAAGTAGTCTTTTCTGTGGTCCAAAAAAAGGCCTGAACAGTGTAGGGTTTAAGGGGGGCTTCCTGAAGATGTTGCTGGGCTAGCTGCTTCTAGAAGCTCCAGAAGTTGGGGAGATATGTGGTGTGAGGCTCTCACTTGCACATGTTGGGATGGCTTGCCCAACAGGACCTAGAACAGTGGGGTCTGTGGTCATTGCAGAGCACACTGAAGAGACACTTTCGCTGAAGGAATGGGAGGAAAAGCTGCTGATGGTGAGAGCTGGGAGAATAGGCTGAAACATGGCCTGGATGGCACTGAAGCATCCTCTAGGCTGGGGTTAGGAGGATTTGGAAAGTGGATGCTGGGGACCACATGCTCCTAGGGTTATGTTGCCTACAGCTTGGTAGTGTGGCTGGGGCAGGGGCTCAAGAACATGGAAGGTCTTAGATGAGGATGGCAGTTGGCCTAAGATTGCTGTGACAAGGCACCCACCCTCTAACAGCACACCAACTGAGGGGCTTTGGGCCACACTGGCATAGGAGCCTTCTCTTCCTCTGCCTGGCCCAGAGTCATCTGTGCCCAAGCCTGCTGATGGCTGCCTATCCAGGGCTTGCTCTGCTGTCAACTGCTTAGCTCAGAGTTCACCTGCAGACCAGCTGGCCATCTTGAGGCACACCCAGGCTTCAGCCCTCACTGGTGCCTCATCTGCAGTTCTTGCGGGAAACTCTAGCCATCGTTTCTGACAACACATGGACTTGCCAGCTGAGCCTGGAGATGTGCAAGCAGCTGCCATGCTACAATGGGACACCCCAGGAAAAGGTGCAAAGGAAGGGCCACTGGGGGGTGGTGACATAGTCCTCAGATCCTATGCCTTGAATCTATATCATCCTGTGACACTGTTGGCTCTGGTGGAGATAGGAAAGATAGGGCTATCACCCTCTTCTTAATATCTGGCAGCTGGGACTTGGGGGATCCTGCTGCCTGCCTCTTGCTTCTCAGACATGGGTCAAGGTAGCCCCTCCATCCACACAGGGGACCTACCCAGGTGGTTGGTGGCATGATGCTGCCGTAGCAGCAGTATGACAACACAGATGTGCTTGCAGCCAGAAATCTTGCTTACTGTGTTCCGTCTCTGTTCCAGAATTTCCTATATAAATGTATAGGAACTACCTTGGTTGCTGCTACAAGTAAGGAAGTGGTGAGGAAGCATCTGCAGGAGCTGCTGGAAACAGCCAGATACCAGGAGGAAGTAGAACATGAGGTAGGGAAGCCTTGGGCACTAAGGGCTGCCTGGTGGTGGTCACACTGTCTCCTTTCAGCCAGTCAACTGGCATGTATGTATATGTGTATTGTATGTACTTAAGAATGTGTGCATATGTTAGGAATGGGTAAAGTATGTTGTCTGCACCCACATATGAACCTGTGGGTAGTGTGCATTTCCCCATACTTGGCATGTTCTAGGGTGGGGCTTCCTTGTCCCAGTATGAGCACTCCTGTGTGCCTCCCCAGGGCCTTGCCTGCTGCTTTGGGATCTGTGCCATCTCCCATCTCGAAGATACCCTGGCCCAGCTGGAGGACTTTGTAAAGTCTGACGTGCTCAGGAAATCCAGTGGCATCTTTAGCATTTTTAAGGTACAAAGACCACTCAGAGTGGATATCAGGTCCCAGCAGTTTCCCTACATTTCAAGATCCTAGAAGGCTGGTCCTGCTTCTCTAAAGTGACTCTGGGATGGGGGGGGAGGGGCAGCTGACCTGAGGCTTGAGTAGTTAGGAAGCAGCCCCTAGCCCTTTGGGGTTCCCTTCTGTGGATGTGGCTTCCCCCCAGCACAGGACAGAAGGGCCCACTAGAAGCAAATTTAGCTGTTTATGTATTTCTTTCAGTCATAGTCCTGAAACGAGCTCTGGGAGACAGGGTGTATGGCTAGACTATCTACACAGGTATATAGGGCCTACTCACCATTTTTGTTATATTTTTGAGACAGGGTATTAGAATGGAATTCACACTGGCCCTGAACTCACTGTGTTGCCTCAGGGTGGCTTCAAACTCAAGGCAGTCCTGCCTCAGCCTCGAGTGCTGGAATCACATGTGTGCATCATCACATTCAGCTGTACACACCTTTTTGTGCCTTTCAGTAGCCAGACTCCCCTATTTCCTCTGCATGCCAGTTTCTCTTCCATAGTGTCCCCTCATTTGATTCCCATCACACTCATAGGGCTGGTCAGCTTTGGCCCTCCTTCCAAGAGGACTGAGGAAGTTCAGGAACATATGGTATGAGTCCACGGCTTCCTGTGTGACAGCATAGGTATGTAAGTAGGTAACAACTACTGACTCTTTTGCCTGCCAGGACCGAAGCGAGCATGAGGTAGAGAAGGTGAAGAGTGCCCTGATCCTGTGCTATGGGCACATAGCGGCACAGGCCCCCCGAGAGCTTGTGCTGGCTAAGGTGGAGTCTGACATCCTCCCCAACATGTTCCAGTGCTTCAGCAACAAGGTGGGGACTGTGGTTGTCTGTAGGGGCTGGTCCTAGTCATGCATTCCAGAATTGCATGTCTTAATTCATTTCATTTTTTGTTGTTCAGGTTCTGGGAATAAAAGTAGAAACCAAGGTACAGTGTGGAGGAATTGTATGTGGGTTGTGAGGAATTGTATATGGGTTGTGCTTTTCTCTTTCTTCTGGGCTGAGCCGTGGGGCAGAACCAGACAGGAACATATGGGGCTACCTGACTAGTCTCCCTAGGTGACTATTCTAAAATATTGTTTCAGGGCCTTCTGCTCATTTCCCATTAGAGCAGCCTCTCTTGGAGTTTTAATAGTTAAGCTCTTACTATAGGGAGGTGCAGGACTTTTGCCACCTCTGAGCAATTAGGCTTAGGCCCACATTCCAGGGCCTACCTTCCTTGTAGCTGTAGCCCTCACAAACCAGGGACAGCCCCAAGGTTCTTGTGGCCTTGTTCTCTGATGCTCCTGGGGCTACCTGTCTCTAGGTTCCTGGAGCTTCTAAAGGACAGCAGAGCCTAGGACCAGTGGAGATGGCATTGGAGACTCCTTTGGGCTTATGAACTTGTTTCTCTTCCAGCACTAACATGACCAGATCCTTACAGGGGCAGCAGAGCAGTCTTTACCTTTGCCTTCTGGGCCTGACTGGCATGATGAGACCCCGCCACCACATTATAACTTCTGTGAGGCCCAGCTGGGTGGTCTCCTCAGCCAGGCCTTCTTCCACCTTGGGGGCTGTGACCACACACCAGACAGTACTCTGGGACTGTCTGCCCATGGATGGGAATCCTGTTTGGTTAAGAGGACTGGCTAAAGGGCTCCTAGAGTGCAAAGGGATCTTGACTGGCTGCGTAAGGAGAGCAGCATGTATGCTGGCTTTCACTGCTAGGCTCAGCCCTAGGGACCTATAAGTGCCTGCCCCTTAGGCTGTGCAGCAGAGTGCTGGCAGCCTCTTGCAGCCAGGTGTTTCTCTAGGACCCAGCCCTGAAGCTGAGCCTCATCCAGAGCCTATGCATGGTTAGCCAGATGGCCCGAAGCAGTACTCAGCCTGGCTCTTTCCACTTTTCAAGGAAAGCAGAACTGGTGGCACAGATGATGGTATGTGCTGGGCAGACATTGCTCCTGGTACATATACCTGGGGAGGCAGGTTGGTGGATTATGGTGATTCTGTAGAACAGTGGAGGCAGGACCTAGGGAGGTGAGAGACTGACTGCCCTGGAGGGGTGAGACAGCCTGTGCCCTGAGAGAGCTCTCACTTGGGATGAGGGTCAGACCTAGCAGGGAAAGAGGTGAGTGCCCTCTCTAAAGGCTGAGCCTGTGGCCTTTTACCCAGGAGTTCATCAAGGCAGAGCCCACTGACTCCCTGACCACACCTCTTCGGAAGAAAGCCATGCTCACCTGCGCCCACCTGGTGTATCCTTCCCTGCCTCTGTGTATTATGTGTGTGCATGTGCTGTGTGGCTGTACCATCTACAGTGGTTTGAAGGTTTCTGGGGTGCTAGTTAGGGAAGACTTGGTGCACAATCATGGCTAGGGACCCTTAACTTGATGCTCAGCTTTTTGGAGCCACCATTAGAAGATCAGGCACAGGCTGATGTGATCCATGGCTGCCTACACAGCGTCATGGGTCTGCTTCCTGAGCCTCAGGGAGAGAATGATGGCTGCCAGGAGGTACTGCATGTATTCCTCACCATGTGAATGTCTGCAGAAACCATGAGAAGGCCATATGAGTGATGGGATTACCTGCGGTGTGGGGTGGTCTGGTTTTCCTTTTAGTCCCTATACCTGGACACAATCTGTGCTCTTGAAGACTTGCTGACAAGCCTGTTGCAGTGGAACATGACCCCCCAGGGCCTGCAAGTCATAGTTGAGGTATGTAGTGGTGTGCAGTTCTGGGGATGGCATGGGTGGAAGGGCATTGCAGAGACAGTTGTATATACTCTGCAATAGGGGGTGTCTTTGAGCAAGCAGGCAGCACCCCTACCTGACACACAAGAACAGTGGTGACACAGTGAGGGCTATGCAGCCTATCCCTTCCCCCACCTCATAGTACCAGGAGGAAGAACACTCATCCTGGACACAAGCTCTGACCATCTAGGGTTGGTGAGATGGCAGGACACAGACCCTGTTGGCATGTCCTTCCTACTCCTCTCAGCACCACAGTGGGTTGGGGAAGGGTAGGGCCCCTCATCTAGAAGTGTAGCCTCTGGCCTCACTGGTAGCCCTGGACAGAGGACAAGGCAGGGCAAACTATAGTGGGCCCCAAGTTAGAAGCCATACCGTGTGCCTTCCTGGTCCTCTGAAGACGAGTGGCCTGGAAGGGATGCTGAGCTGGCCCTTAAGTGCACAGGCCCCTGTCCTCCTGGGATGCCCCCAGACTGGCACCTGTGTGAAGTTCCCCTCTTCCCAGCACCTGAGCCCATGGATCAAATCCCCACGAGGCCATGAGAGGGCACGGGCACTGGGCTTGAGTGCCCACCTGTTACACTACTTCCTGGAGCACCTGCAAGTCAGTGTGAGTACTGGTTTCCCTGATGTCCCCTGCATCTTCTCCATAGGCCTCTGGGCTCAGGAATTCTGCACATGGTGCTCAGTCTAGGATGCCTTCTAAGTTCCTGTTCCAGCTCTGAAATAGACTGAGGACCTGCCATGGCCAGCATCTTCCCGAGACCCAGCTCAGAGCTCATTCAGCCATGGCTGGGGCTCACAAGGGCACATGTCTTCACTGCTAAACTGCTTGACTTGATTGGCAGTGTTTAATTTTTATTAGTCCAGAAGCATCAGTCTGTGTTAATGAGAACTTTTATCAGGTGCAGATACTGGATCTTTTTTTTTTTTTTTTTTTGGTACCAGGAATCAAACTCAGGATCTCATGCTTGCCTGGCTAGGCAAGCTGCTGAGCTGGTTCCTAGGCCTCATCTTTTTGGAATTGGGTTTTGTTCTTTTCCCTGCAGTTTTGCACTAAAGTCTTCACACTGAGCTATATCCTCAGCCCATTTTTTATGTTTAGACAGGGTCCCACTTGCTTAGGCTGGGCTCGAAATTATGATCCTCCTGCGTCAGCCTCCAATGTACTGGCATTATATGTATAAACCACCATTCTGGGCTCAACATCTATTTGTCACCTGCCAGGATTATTCTGAGCTTTTTCTTTTGGTAGTCTGTTTTTTTTGGAACCAGGGATTGAACTCAGGCCCTTGTGCTTGCTAGGCAAACACTTATTCTACTGAGCTATCTCCTTGGCCCCAAGTAGTTTTGTTTTCAATATACAAGAACAAGGTAGGGCTGGGGAGATGGCTCTGTGAAATAAGCGCTTCCCTGGCAAGCACAAGGGTCTGAGTTCAATCCCCGGTTCTGCAAAAAACACGCACACACACACACACACACACACACACACACACACACACAGACACACACATTCTTTATGTGGCCAAATCTGGAGGTTTCTTGATGGTTATGGCTTCAGTGTGCATTTCCATGGGCTTTTTGAACTTGCCTTCTTTCATGGCCTATTTTTCATGATGTCTGACTGGAGTTCATTTTGATCAGGGTTGTAATGAATCCTACCTAAAAGCAGCTCCATACTGAGGTCCTATACCCAGCACCTAAGAGTTTTTCCCTCCTTGATCTGAAATGCTTCCTTCTCATCAGTGGTGGACTGGGAGGTATTAGAGTTTCAGAAGCAGTAATGTCTGGAGCCTGTGTAGTGCTGGGGGCTGAGAGGGAACAAGGGACAGGTGTGTGGAGTAGGGACAGGTGTGTGGAGGCAGGTGAAGTAGGGACAGGTGTGTGGAGGCAGAGGGTAGCTGGTGTTGCAGGTCCCAGAGAAGAGGAAGTGTCAGCATTGTGGAGGAGAGAGTCTTGAGAGATGGACTGAGGAGGTTTGTGTGCCTCCTTCCCTTGTGCTACCCCTTTAGAGGCTTCCTCTTCATTCCCTGATAGTTCCTTTACCTCCACATTCTTGCTTCTCCCCACCCCTATATGAGACACTTTGGACTAGGAATGTTTGGCTCAACTGAGCTAAACATCTGACACTGAGGGGTTGGGGAAAGGAACTCACCAGGAGCTGATGGGCCACAGGGAGGCCCAGGAGGGCACAGTCCATAGGACCTTCTTCTGTGTCTTTGGGGTATAAACTGTATTTACCCATCCCTTACCACTCCAAAAGCCTGCCCCCTTATCCTGTCTCCCCCTAGGCTCTGGTGCCGTTCCACAACCTGGGCCTCCTTATTGGCCTCTTCTCCCCCCGCTGTGCGGACCTGTGGCCTGCCACCCGCCAGGAGGCTGTGAACTGCATCCACTCCTTGCTTTACCTACAGCTGGGCTATGAGGGTGAGCTCTGCTCAGGGTGGGAGGCCAGGTGGGCAGAATGCTAGAAGGGATCAGACATGAAGTTTGGTTGTAGAATGCCTAGCAAAGGCCTCAGTCTGACTTCCTGCTACTCAGGCTTCTCCCGAGAATACCGTGATGAAGTGGCTGAGCGGCTCCTCCCTCTCAGAGACAGCCTTGTGAACGCTGACCCTACTGTCCTCTTCCATGCCTGCCACAGCATAGCCCAGGTATTGCCAGAACACATGCTCAGGAAGGAGGGGTTATGTCTCTTGAGACTGAGATCAACTTCAGAGATGGTAGGTGGATCCTCTAGGCTCTGCAGGTGCCATGGGGTCTGTAGATACAGAGCAAGGGATGTGGGTTTAAGTCAGAGAACTCTGGAGCCATATCTGGCCAACACAGTCTAGGTCCTTTATGTGGTGCACCATAGTACACACAAGAGAATGACGCTGTGTGTGGCAAGGCTTTGGTGAAGAGTGAAGAGGCATTGAGGGCTCAAGGCCCAGCTGACCCAGTGGGCCACCTGCACCCCAGCCTACTCACTCACGTAAGATACTGTTTTTTAGGGCAGCCATAGGCCTTCTGTGCCCATGGCAGGATACTTCATTATCCTCCTGGTCAGGAACCCCAGCCCTATAGCTTCCCAGGGACTGCCTTCCAACAGCCATCCAGGGTTGGAAGGTGAGGAGGGACAGGAAGAGAGAAGCCTGAGATTTTCCACTTGAAGGATTAGTGTTTGGGGCCAACCCCACCTCTGTTCTTCTGGTACTATTCTTCTCCTAGATTATTGCCAAACGCCTCCCACCAGATCAGTTCATCAGCCTCTTGCTAAATATGTTTGAGGGCCTGGGAGACCCTGACAAGAACTGTTCTCGAGCAGCTACTGTCATGATCAACTACCTATTGAAGGAGCGAGGCACCATGCTCAAAGAGAAGGTAGGGACTATGGGTCAACCAAGGCCAGGATTAGCCTGGGTACTTGAACTCCTCTGCTGGGATTTTCTCCCCTTAAGTCCTCACAGCTTTGTCCCCTTTCACTGTGGATGTATTACTGCCAAATATTTGTCTTATATCTGAAGACAGGTTAAAAACAACTCTGCTAAGAAATTTAAGGGGAAAAATCAAAAGAAAAATATAAATTGGGTATGGTGGTGTGTGCCTGGGCTGCTCAGAAGAGTGAGATAGGAGAATTGCTTGAGGTTCTAGACCAGCCAGGGCAACACTAAGCTCATTGAGCTGGTGTGGAGCAAGGTGTTGGGGAGAGACTGGATGAGCTCCCCAGTCCTTGTTACTGATGAGGACACTGGTGCAGAAAGTCTCTCACATCTTCAGAAGGCCATGCAAGTGTAGGGCTTCATGGCCCTGTACAGAAGAAAGGTACTGCTCTGCTCCATTACACTCCTTTGTATCCCTTTATTTCCTCTATGTGTGGTAAGGTCTCAGCTGCATACCTGTTTTCTCTGAAGAACATGTCCCTTCACTGAGGCTCTCTGGACTATTTGGTTCCATGGGCCTCGTGACTATAGAATGGGTACAGGATGCCCTGGGGGGCAGAGCCTGGGCTCAGCCTGTTGCCCTGAAGGTAACTGGAGACCAGTGATGTCCTGGGCAGGGGCCAGTTGGTAAATACACTCCAGCATCCAGTCTTGCCAGTGGCTGGGTTTCTTGCCCTTTTCTGGTGAGTGTGTGATGCTGTATATTTCTCTCTGACTTAGGAATGTGAGCACTTTGGCTAATTATCATTGCGCCGAACTGGGGATTGAACTCAGGCCCTTGTGCTTATGAGGCAAGCGGTTATTCTACTGAGCCATCTCCCCAGCTTCTAGCTTTGGTTTGGTTTTCTGATTTTAGACAGCATCTTACTATGTAGCCCAGGCTGGTCATTAACATCACAGCAGTCTCCTGCCTCAGGCTTCCCAGTGCTGGGATCATAGGTGGGTGCATCATCACAACCAATAGCACATAAGATTTTTAAGTTTGAGGAAGTCCTGTGTGTCTGTTTTTGTTTTGTTGGCTGTGCATTTTGTGTCACATCTAAGGAATCGTTGCCAGATCTGTTGGTAGAAAGCTTTTGCTCTGTTTTCTTCCACAAGTTTTATAGTTTCATATTCCTCCTTTCGCAGTGTGGGGCCACCATGAGTGGGGCCAGAGTAGAGACTCATGGGCCAACATTCTCAGTGGGCACAGGCACCTATCAGGATGAGACCATATTAGGAGCCAGACCAACATACAGGGGCCTGGTTAGGGGCTACACAGTGAAGCCATTGGACTTGGTGTGTGTCTAGGTGACCCCAGAGCCAGAGTCCTTCCACCCACCTGGCTATGTTCCCCAGTGCTCCCATTGTCTGCTTTGTATAGCAACAGGATCCCTACAAACTCAAGTAGATATTGCCCCAGATCTTATCCTTTCCTTCTCCCAAGTTTGGTTCCTTGGCAGTGGTATGTGGTATCCTAGGGTCTGTCTGACCTCTGTCCTTTCTGGGAGGAGGTTGGCAACTCAGGAGGGTCTTTGCAGGCTGGGTCACAAGTATAGCAGATAATGAGTTCAATGAGCTGCAACCCTGTCATCCCAGAGTCCATTCCCTGGTAACTATGCTGTTTACCAACTCTGAGGCACATAGAGACAGAAGCTAGATTAGGTTCTCTGTATTTCCTGTAGGGCATTAGTCTCTTCTCCTCTCCCTCTCCCCTCCCCTACCTTCCCTTCCCTTCTGTTTCCCTCTCCTCTCCTTTCCTCTCCCTTCCCCTTCTCTTTCCTCTCCCTTCCCTCCCCTCCCCTTTCCCCCTTCTTTCTCCCTTCTCCCTTCTCCTTCTTCCTTCCTCCTCTCTCTTCCCTCCTTTTCCTTCCTCCTCCTCCCTCCTCTCTGCTCTCTCCTCTCTCTCCTCTCCCCTGTCTCCCCTCTCCCGTCTCCCCTCTCCCTTCTCTTCTAGCTCCCCTCTCCCTTCTGCTCTCTCTTCCCCTCCCTTCTTCTTCCTCCCCTTCTTTTTCCCAATGCTTGAGATCAAATCCAGGGTCTTGTGCTTGAGTATATTAACCCTGAGGGCCAGCCAAATAGCTCAGCAGATTAAAGTGCCTGCAAGTAGGCTTAGAGGCCAGAGGTTTGATCCCTGGGCTTGCTGTGCTGGCCCCACTCCCAGGGTGTGCTGAGATAGCAATTGAGACTGGGTGTGGTGGTGTCGGCCTGTAATCCCAGCCCTTGGGAGGCTGTAAACAGGTGGAACCCTATGAGTCCATCTAGTAGTGAGACCCTGAACACCCTGTAGACCCTTCCCTAAAAATACAAAAAAAAACCCTGAACCACACCCCAACCCACTTCTTCTCATGTGGAATCTTGGTCTTTATTCTGATATGACACCACTTAGCTGCTCATTCCCAGGCAGTGCCCAGCAGTCAGGAGTAGGAAGTTCTTCCACACAGCCAGGCAAAGGGGCTACCTCCTTGTGCTTTGTTTATTTCCCTAGAGCCACTCTGGCTACATGGCCTGACCACTATGTCTTGTCCTCTTCTGTTCCATGTTGTTCTGTGCTGTCCACAGGTGCCTGAGATTGTGAGTGTGTTACGTTCCAAACTGCAAGAAGTCCATGAGGAGCACATCCTGCCTGCTATCCAACATAGTGTGTACCTCCTGGCATCCCAGCACTGTACCACTGTGGTGTCCACCCTCCTGGGCAGCCCCTTGCCCTTTGACAGGTACCTGCTACCCATGACCAGCTAGGTAGAATCCCTTGTCCATATCCCAGCCTTGAGGGTTTTCCCTGCCTGGTATGGTGCTTGCTTCCCCAGCTGTCCTCCCACCTGTGTTCTCCAGCTTTTCTGTGTGAGTCCCCAAATCCCTGGGCTGCTCACAGCAGTGACTATCTGTACTCCCCTCCTCTGCTGGGCAAGACTCTGTGACCCTCCAGTGGGGGTGTGCCTGCCCTCAGGATAGTGTCCCTCTCATTTTTGGCCACATGGTCTGAGGCTGTACATCAGGAGTGAAGGTGTTACTATCTTATTTCCTGGGGACAGTCCTTTTGTCCTAACCAGAAATTTCCTATTGCTCATGATCCTTTTTGTGTTCAGATGTGTTTGTCTGGTGCCTCCTTTCTATCCTGTAAAGATCCATCCTGAAGCTGGGTGTGGTGGCGCATGCCTGTAATCCCAGCACTCAGGAGGCTGAGGCAGGAGGATTGTTGTGAGTTCGAGACCAGCCTGAGCTACAAAGTGAGTTTAAGGCCAGCCTGAACTGCATAGTGAGACCCTGTCTCAAAAAAAGACAAAAAAAAAAGATCCATCCTGCTGTGTCTTAGTGTTTTGGATGTGTACCTTTTATACACAGTAAAGAGCTGCATTGGGTTTACGACACTGTTTTTGTTTGGCTGGTTTTTTGTTTTCTTTCTTTTTTTGTCTCATCTCTTGTCTGCTTTAAATTGACAGTGTCCTCTATCAATTTGTTCTTCCACTGAATTGGAAAGCCATATACTGATCCTTTGCTTCCAGTGGTTGCCCTGACATTGACTCGGGTGCTGTTTCCCAGGCATTTTGGTGCAAACTGGCACAACCAGCCTGGTGGAGACTCACAGAACTGAGACTGGCTATGAATGAGTCCAGCTATCTGCTGGATGTGTCTTCTACCACTGTGACTCTTTTATGTTGTCTTTACTTAAGTTTCTCCACCTATTTACCACTTGGTATGGTCTTCTGCATTTTTGTTTCATGTTATGTGAGAGTGTGAACACGGCCAGAGGTGCCTGAGGTATGTTCTGTACACCACAGACTTTGGCACTGCCCAGATAGAGGGAGAGGTCTCCATCCCTAAGGCTCTGGCAGCCCTCAGTTGCAATCCCCTGGCAGGTCAGCACTGTCTGCATTGTAGAATTCCTTCTGGCTAATAGCTCAGCCTGTGACATGCTTTGAGCATACCATGAGGTGGCTTGTTCTTTTTCATTGTTATTGTTGTTCTTTGAAGATAGGTGGCTTGTTCTTTATTGCTATGTGGTGTTTACTTGTCTGCTCCTAGGTGATGGGCATATGGGTTGTTTCCAGTCTAGGCCTGGTCATGGTAAAAATGTTGAACATTTTTTTATTTCTTTGGAGGATGGGGTCCTTAGGCCTCTCAGATGCATGCAAGAGTAGAGTATGAGAGTCAGGCTGGCCTATGCCTGTTAGTGCCAGTATACAAAACAGAGTTTTCCTTTGATAAAGGTTGGAAAGAGATGAAAAGATGGTTTCCTGACATATGAGAAAGATGGGAAATTTTCACATTTCAGTGTCCATAAATAAGGGTCATCCTGGACCCCTGGCACACAAATTCATTCACCTTGGTCTATTGCTGCTTTTCAGATCCCAGGCTCTGTAGCAGCAGACATGAGTGGCTATAACAGAGGACCAAGCTACTTACTCTTAGCCTTCATGGATGTTTCTGGCCCTGCCCTAGATGCATATCGATGTAGCTGAACAGCCATATAGGGCATCTGGGCACTGGTCCCCACATTTGCACAAAGTGTGTTTGTGCCATCCTCACAGGCCCACGTCTCCCATACGCTCTTTCGTCCTCATTCTGTCATCTCACTGTGAAGTATGACTTGCAGAATTTCCTTTAACAACATGGTTTCCCTTGTTTATCTGAAGATATCATTGGTTATCCTTTCTTATCATTCTGCAGTTTATAGTTCTAGTTTGGAAAGTGTTTTCAGTGATCTAAGTGAGATAACTCATCACTCACTGTTCTCTGAGTTCAGCCAGTTGCTCCCAAGAAGCAAGCACAAGCATAGCTTGAAGTGTCCTTGTGAAGGACACTGTTTCACCTGGGTGCTGGTCTTACTGGGAGTTGGAAGGTTGTTCTCTATTGTGCCAGACACCTGCTGGGCTTTTGCATTTGTGTGTTAGTGTTGCCATCAGTTTTCAGCCTTTTTCGTATATCTTCTGTTTTTGAAATGCCAGCCCTGCCTTCTACAACTTGTCATCCCATATCCTTGATCCTCATTGTGTTTTCTTCCCTGTGCTGAGTCCCAATTAGTTTGTCTTTTTTTTTTTTTTTTTTTTGTCTTTTTGAGACAGGGTTTCACTATACAGTTCAGGCTGGCCTTCAGCTTACTTTGTAGCCCAGGCGCGTCTCAAACTCCCAGTAATCCTCCTGCCTCAGTCTCCCAGGTGCTGGAGTTATAGGCCTATGATGCCACCACATCTGGTTGTTTCCTTTATTTTTCAACTCATTGTTTCTTTTTTACTGTGAAGTATATATTTTATTTTTCAACTCATTGTTTCTTTTTCTTATTCCCCTTTTTTTTTTTCAAAGACAAAGTCTCACTTTTTAGTCTTGGCTAACTTCAAGCTCTTAGTAATCCTCCTGGCTCAGCCTCCTGAGTAAATGTATGTCACCACTCTTAGCCCAATTCATTCTTTTTTTTTTTTTTTTTTTTTTTTTTTTTTTTTTTTTTTTTTTTTTTTTTTTTTTTTTTTGCAGAACTAGGGATTGAACTCAGACCGTTATGCTTACCAGGAAAGCTCTTATTCTACTGAGCCATCCCCGGCCCCTCATTCTTTCTTTCTTCTGCTATATCCAAGCTGACATCAGTTGTGTGTGTCTGTCCTTCTCTCCCTAACTCCCCACTGGGCTCAGCCTAGTTGCCTAGACTGGACTTGAATTGTGATCCTGTCTAACCCTTCCAGTAGCTGGGATTACAGATGTATGCCACATTTGTAGGATATGTAACTCATTTCTAAAAGGACCCTTTGGTTCTCTTTTAAGTTTATTACATTTGTCTTCAGTTTCTAGTTCCCAATAACATTTTGAAGTTTGGCTTAACATTTCTGTGAATACTAAGCTTAGCTGCTTTCCAGGTATCTGAGCAACCGTGTTAACAGGCTGGAACTTCTTTATGCTGCCTGTGGCATCTGAATGATCTCCCTTGTGCTGCCTGATTTCCTTTGTGTCTCTGACCATGGGCTGCTTCCTCCAGAGAGGCCTACTGTTTGTTTCACTGTGTCCTTTATTGCAAGCTGTTCACAGATGCTTGGGGTCAGAGGAAGGGGTAAATTCAGATCTGAAGTCAGGATACCATTTTCCATGTGGTTAGAACTGAGTCTGGTGCTTCTGAGCATTAGTGAACTGGGGTGGGAAGGGTGGTAGGAAGAGAGCCTTGGCCCAGGTGCCAGCAGTGGCCCAAAGTGACTTTCTGCGACCTGCTTCAGCCACACCTGTGCCCTCTGGCGCGCACTAGCCATGGAGCCAAGCCTCACTGCCCAGGTCCTGGGACTGCTCCTGGAGAAGGTGAGCAGGGATGTGCCATTCAAGGAGAGCCGGGCCTTCCTTCTGGGCAGCACTCCTGACCGAGTGGCCACACTTCTGCCCCTGGCGGTGAGTAAGAGTCCCAGGACCACTGATGTGCTGCCCCTGCCCCATAAGCAGTCCACCCCATCTCACCTTGCAGCTGTGCTGGGGCTTAGGAGCCCGTGCACAGAGCCTAGACTCATTAAACCCAGCAGGTGTTGGCCGCTAAGGGAGTCCACTTCTCATTTCATGCCCCACCTGGACACATTTAAAACAGCAAAGCAGCTGTAAGAATTTCCTCCCCTCCCTTCTGAAGAACCAAGAACAGATATTGCCTTAAGGCTACACTGCCTCTTTGTCCCAGTCTTTTCTGCTCCAGGGAGCCAAGTTAGACAGGATTCTATCTGTCCTGTGCCTCCCCCTGTCTGGGAACCTAAGAGTACCTCTGCATGTGGGGTGCATGCTGAGAGGTTAGGGTTCATTAGAATCTCAATGTGCAGAATATAGATGCTGCTGCAGCCAACCTTGTGGGTCTCCTCTCCAGGCTACCTGTGCACTGTATGAGGTTGTGTCTGCCCCGGCATCAGGGACCACAGTGCTAGAACTCTACCCTCAGCTGTTTGTGGCTCTCCTGCTGCGTGTTAGCTGCACTGTAGGTGTCCAGCTGCCCCGGAACCTGCAAGCCAAGGAGAGGAGGGGCACCAGCACACCTCTCCATACCAGAAGCCTTGAGCCCTGCAGGTAAAGGGGACCTTTGCCCACCCTGTCCTACTGCTTATTTGTGAGCATAGGTGCCCCTGTAGTATGTGTTGGAGACAAGGAGACATGAAAGCCCCAGGTCTGTGTGTGTGTATGTGTGTGTGTGCTTCCAGGAAGCCCCTCTACCCCTGGTGCATGATGGCTCCATATACACTTTGTGCTAGGAGCAAAGGAAGCCCATCTGCAAGCATACCTTGTCTCTTCCTGCCTTTTGAGCAAGTAGGGGTGAATGAAAGTTCGCATAGCAAAGCCAGCTGCAGCCACTAGCAATTTGGGGCCTTTTAGGGCTAGGATTAGGCCCCCTCTCAAAAATGGGACTGAGTGGGAAGAGTCTTTCAGGTACAGAGACCTGTTCTGGGGAGGAAAGTGTCCTGGCAGAATGATCTTGTATATCCTCTGCCCATTGTAGGAGTCACCAAGATGCCCTGGGGCTCATGGACTCATCTTCTCACTTAGCTGGGGGCTTTAAGGTCCTGTGGTCTATGCTGAGTGAGCCCTGAGACCTGAAGCAAGTAAGGTGGTGCTGCATACTGATGGTGGGCTGAGGCTGGGTCAGGCTGCCCCTGACTCTCAGCAGTATGGGTTGTTGCCTTTGCTTGAGATCCTCATCTCTGAAACATGATAGCCTGGGTTCCATACCAGGACATGGTTTTAGGAGAGGAAGCTGACCTGCTCTGCCTGAACCCAGGCAGCCTGACACTGCTACCTGAGCCCCAGGACCATGAGCCAGAATGACAGTTCTGTGCCACCATGGCCTATCCTGCCCAAGCATTAGGATTTGGGTGCATACTTTGGTCAGGAGCCCATGGGAGGACAACCTCAGTTCATCCCACCACTTTTATCTCCTAAAGCTGCACGGTTGTGCAGCTTGTAAATTCCAGCAGAGGCTAGTGCTCTCCCCGTACCTAGTGGAAAATGTGAATGGGAAAGAGTAGCTGCTTGACTTACCAGCCTTGGGCCTAGCATATTGGGAGTCCACACCATCTGCTTGTAAGCTTCCCTAGGAGCCCCTGAGCTGGGATACTTGCAGAAGCCTGGCAGACAGAGGCCTTCAGCCAGTGAGCTAGATCCCTGCAAATGCTATATTCTTCAGTTTTCAAGGCAAAGGGAGTACCTTATCTGAGCTGTTGACATGTTCTGAGCACTTCCTGTTAGATCTCTCTTGAAGTCAGCTAAGAACCTGAGCAACCATTCTCTGCCTACAGAGCAGTTCCTGGTGTACAATTGCCCTTGAGCTGGAATCCACTCTGCCTTTTCTGGTCCTTCCTTGGTCTTGTGCCCTGATCTGGTCCCCATTTAGCAGCCTGTATGAGCTAGGGTGCACTCTAGGCATCTTCCCAATGATCACAGCTACTGATGAGAACAGGCTTCCCTGTGTCCAAAGTGGAAATGTCTTTGGCATCCAGAATCCTGCACTCAATGACCAGACCCTCTCCTGGAATTGGGGACAGCTCTTGAGAAGGTGAAGCCTGTGACTGCTCATCAAGGGCCACACTAGGGGCTGATCCAGCTGTAGGCTGACAAGCCACCTAAGGATGCCCATGGGAAAGTTCAGGGTAGGGAGGAATCCCTAGCTTCTGCTTCTGGGCTGGAAGCTCCCACTGACCCCAACTCATGCTGCTGTGGTCCTCCAGATCTTTCCAGGGCCTTGGTTCCATTGTCCTGTGTATCTTAACTGTCTGGAAGTCCTGGGTGACCTCTACTGAGATCCCAGATAACTTTACCACATGGCATTATCCCCACCACACCCTCTTCATTCATTTTGTCGCTAAAGGCCCCAGCCCTAATTAGCTGAGCCCGTTGGTGACCAACCCCTCACTCTTTTTTTTTTTTTTTTTTTTTTGTCTTGAGACAGGGTCTCACTATGCAATTCAAGCTGGCCTTAAGCTCACTTTGTAGCTCAGGCTGGTCTTGAACTCACAACAATCCTCCTGCCTCAGCCTCCCCAGTGCTGGGATTACAGGCATGCGCCACCACGCCCAGCTAAACCCCTCACTCTTAAGCATGGTGCAGCACACTGCACAACTGTAGCCTCTCATTCAGACTCAGCACTTGCAGGAGGCTACTACTATCAACTGGCTATTAGCCATTATTGTAGTTGTTACTTTGCAGCTCTGCACACTGTCCCAAGGGTATCTAGCCGTGGGGTTGAGAGTCCCTGGGGCCAATACAGTAAGTCCCCAAATTAGAGTTGAAAACTTTCACAGGTATATTATATAACATTAACTTTGTCAGCTTACAAACAATTTGACTTAACCCTTCTCCTGGAATGGAACTTTTTCATAAGTCAGGGGAGTTACTGTACCTCATTGACATAGATGTACACGGGACATCATGGGTCTAATGTGAGTTGTAGTAAACAAGGAAGAGCTGCTTCTCCTAGAAAGGATAATCCCTCCTCACTGGGGCTGCAGGCTTTAGCATCTGTGCCCTGGGGACAGCTATGTGCTAGACATACCTGTCACCTGCCTACTGGGAAGGGCTCATCCATACCGAAGATAGTGGCTAAATTCTAGCTGAGCATTGAAGAGGTTGCAGCTTTGTAGTAGCTACTGGCCCTCGAACCTGGAACTTCCTACAAGATCCTGGAGAGCCAAGTAGTCTCCCATACAGCTAGCTTTGGGGAACCAGTGAGGGGATAGCACCCTCATCCCACCCCCACCCCTACTTCCTTGTTGGCCGCTGTATCTTGTTCACTTGGAGGCCTTTGTTCTGTGAGAGTGGGACAAAAACAGCTGCCACCCCTTCCAAAGGAATCCGGGGGTCTCCTAGAATAGTTGCAGCACCTACTTGAAAGGCAAGTAGGTGGGTCCAGACCTGGATGTGGAAGCTATACATGTTTTTATGGCATGCTGGGTGGATCTGAGGAGAGTTTAGAGGCCAGGTGCAGCCTCTGCTGGTCCCCTAGGGCCAAAATATGTCCCTGTGCAACCAGAAAGGCTGGTGTGGCCAAGTAGCTGTGCCCTGCTTCTAGGCCAATGGATGGGTCTTTGACTTGGCCCTTCATCAGTCCTGATGGCTGCCCACAAGCCTCCCTGTGACTGTTTCTTGAAGGATGCCACTGGCAGGGACAGAAGAGCTACAAAAACTCCCAAAGATGAGTATGGAGGGATGCACATCTGATTGGCTTTGTTGGCATCTTTTGGCCCTAGGAGGGCATAAAGCAGAGCTAATTCTGTCCCCCCCCCCCTTAGTAGTATTCCTTGGTAAACTGAGCCCTCATGTGCCCACAGCTCTGCAGTGGATGCCTTACAGGCCCTATTGCTCCAAGGTGGCAGTCAGGATGTGGTACAGTTCATGGAGCTGGAGGGAGGCTGGGAGTTGCTCAAGACCTCCACAGGGCATGAGGAGGGGGTTACCCAATTGGCAAGGTAAGTAGCTCAATCAAATTCAAGGGTTATCTGAAATCCTGAGAATTTCCAGGGGAATATGGCAGGGACACATAGGTGGGAAAAGGATGCCCTCAGGGCCTGGGTGGGAATGTTTGCCCAGGGCTGTGTAGGGTGGGAAGTAGAAGTGCTCAGGTTGGGCTGGGGAGATAGCTCAGTGCAATAAGCACTTCCCTGGCAAGCACAAGGGCCTGGGTTCAAGTGCTCAGGTCTATGTGGGAGGTGAGCTCAATGGAGTTCTGTGAACTTCTGGGGTGGCAGTTCTAGCTTTTCATGCCTTGGGGGTCTTTCTCTAGTGCTATGGCCAAATGTGCAGGCCCTCGGCTCCCCTTGGTGACAAAGGCACTACTGAGCACACAGAGCAGTGTATATGAAATCCAGAGGGTCACTTCCACAGCCTTCCTGGCTGAGGTGAGACTTGTTTGTGGGATGTGGGCATGAGCTTTCTTGGGACTGGACTGCTTTTGTGCCCAGGGGGCTAAGTACAAGTACCCTTCTCCCAAAAAGAAGTCACAGGCTTCCCCAGCCTGCATTAGAGCTTGCTTAGGTCAAGTCTGGAAACATCCTTGCTGTTAGACAGCATATGGCAGGCCTTAGCCCTAGGCAGGGGTAGGCTGTAGCCAGGAATCCCCAGACTACTGTATGGGTCTTCATGACTGCTAGCTGAAGGCTTGCCCATAATCACAATCACAGTAGGCAAGGGTAGAAATGGGTCAAGGTGGGGTATATGGGTGCAGGCCTGAGAGATGGAGCAGGTCCCCGGCCTGCCCCATAGCTTCCTGTACTGTATGCCCATCTGCTGTTGTACTCTGGGACTTGCATGGCTTCACTCAGAAGAGCAGGTGGTCACAGAGATTCTTACTCTAGCTGCTCAGTAGCAATGTGGTTAATGACCTGATGCTTCTCGAGTCCCTGCTGGATGACCTGCTGGCCCGACAAAAAGATTCCAGTTCCAGTGTGAGGCGGCTGGTGCTCCGTGGGCTGGCTAACATTGCCTCCAGTTCGCCTGACAAGGTGAGCTCTGGCAGTGTGCCCCCTGGTCCCCAGTGGGAGGCTGGAATTTAGCTGATTGTGACCAGATGGCCATGGATGGGTGATGGGGAAATACACAGGTTGCTCTGTTGCTTGAGAAAGCCACATGCAGATTTTTAAGTGCAGGGATCCCTAGGTAAGGACTCACGGCCCCCAGCTCCTAACAGCTATGATCAACGGGCTAGATGACAGCGATGACCACAGGCTTGTGGCCCTTGAGGCCATGGTGGGCCTCACACGGCTGCTGGACCTGATGGAACTGTGGGACCTGCACTCCTTGCTACTGCACATGGCTATCCGCATCCGGCCCTTCTTTGACAGTGTAAGCCAAGGACAGGGTCATTTCTTGGCAGGGGCCCGCTGTCCTATGCTTACCCTGAGAGACAGATCTCATTGTAGACACTTGTGTGCGCCCCTCTACCCCCATCCTCCATCAGTCAGTGTCTGCCTCTTTCCTGGTTCTTGTCACCTATACCCCCCAACTCCATGGGCCATCTGTGACTCAGGGCAGGCTCTGAAGTGACAACCACATCCCTGGCAGGAGAAGGTAGAGTTCCGGACAGCATCCATTCGCCTCTTTGGGCATCTCAACAAGGCCTGCCATGGGGACTGTGAGGACATTTTCCTGGAACAGGTCGTAGGTGGACTAGTGCCCCTCCTGCTGCACCTGCAGGACCCTCAGGCCTGTGTGGCCAGTGTGAGTAGCCTTTGGGAAGACTATGGTAGCCTGACAGTGCAGTGCCATGATCTATGTATCATCTGGGCAGGGAGAGGTGGCCTAGTGGCTCAGTGCCTTGTTGTGCAGGCCTGCAGGTTTGCCCTGTGCATGTGTGTCACCAATCTGGAGTGTGCAGAGTTGGCCACTGCCTTCCAGAAGCACCTGCAAGAAGGTCGAAGCCTGCACTTTGGGGAGTTCCTCAATTCCACTTGCAAGCATCTGGTAAGGTGGTGGGTAGGGACGGTCCGCCACTGCCCCAGCCCAGCCAACCACTCAGATCACCTGACCACTTCTCTCCAGATGCATCACTTTCCTGACCTGCTGGGCCGCCTGGTGAGCACCAACCTGTTCTACTTCAAGAGCAGCTGGGAAGGTGTCCGTGCTGCAGCCCCCATGTTCACAGGTGAGTTGTGCCCACCTCCCTCCCCATCAGGCACACTATGTATCTAACCCCACCCGTTTCAGGGTTCCTGGTGCTGCATGCAGAGCCAGAGCACCGGCCACAGGTAGACCTGGAGCAGCTTCTTGGGGGTAAGAGTGCCCCCCCACCTGTTCTGTTCCACTGGGGCCCCTCTGACCCTGTGGGCACCTGGGGGAGATTAAGTGATTTTCCTGAATTTGAGGATTTTTTTTTTTCCCCTGTCACTGGTGACCTCATCGTCTCTAGTAATTCACGGAAACTTCTTAACTGTTCCAAAAGAGCTTTAAAAACACTAAAAAAGGAAAAACTATCTTTCCGTTGGCTGCTGAGGCCTCCCAACAGAGGCCTGTCTGTCAGGAGGTAGTGGGCGGCTCCATACAGTGTATGCACAACCCACCCCTCCCCACTCCCTGTCCCCAGCACTGCAGCTCCTGCTGCGGGACCCAGCGCCAAGGGTGCGGGAGAAGGCTGCAGAGACACTAGGCCGCCTGGTGAAGTTCGCCTGAGGCCAACTAGGGGCCCTACAAGCAAGTCCCAGCCCTGAAGGACCCTCTGCTGGCAGCTGGGGGTAGGGGTGTGCAGGGGGGTCCAGGATCCAACCTCCACCTCTGGAAGGTGCTGGACACCAGACAGGGCAAGGACAAAGTCAATCTGCCTATTTCCCAATAAAGCTATTTACTCCCAAGTGGGTGCCAGGGTGCAATGATGCAGCCCCTCCAGATTCTGGCAGTTCAGTAGAGAACTGATTTGAGAAGTAGGGCAGCAGAAATCAAGGTCTCTATTTAAGATCCAGGCATACACACTCCACCCACCCTATAGCAGACTAGGTAAAGAGACGGATGGTGCCATCGGCCCCTGATGAGAAGATCCATGGCTGTGTAGGGTGGAAGGTCACATCCAGGACACCCAGGTCTCGGGTCAATGTGTGTCCCTTCAGCACTTTGACCGGCACCAGCAGAGGATTCTGAAGCAGGTCACTGTGGGGGAGAAGGGCTCAGGACACAGTTGCACCTAGTTTCCACAGGGAAAGGCTGGGGTGAGGGGATGTCAATACTTACTTGTACACCATGCCATGGCAGACAATGATAGTGCCATCATCTGAGCTAGATGCAAAGAGTGGGTACCGGGGATGGAAGGCTACAGCCCGAAGGGCCTTCTTATGATGCCTGGGGAAAGACTACTTTTAAGGGGGGGGTCAACACAGGGGAGAGCACCTAGGGGCCCACTACCCCCACTCTCACCTTAGCACTTTGTATGGCTTGGTAGAAAGGTCCAGGTCAAACCATATCAGCTTGCTGTCATAGCTGCCACAAATAATGTTGTCACCTAGGGCCAGAGCAGAAATAAGTCCTCAACCAGACCTATAGGATAGCCATGTTTGCTCTTGCGCACAAGACATATGCTCACCTCCAGGGTGCACAGCCATGCTGGACACCCACTTGCAGTTGGGCATCAGTTTCTTGGTGAGCTCCTGGTGCAACAGGTGGTAGACACGGACACTCCGCTGGGAGGCAACCAGCAGGAAGGGCCGGGTAGGGTGGAAAGCTACACACTGTACCTGCCCATGGCTGCGGCGAAAAGGACTCTGGCTTCGACGCCGGCTGAGCTGGTGGATCAGCACCTGGGTGTGGCCTGGAGTAGCCAACACCACTGCCAAGTAGTCCCCATGTCTGTGCCAGGTCACCTGTGTCACTGGCTGTGGGAGAGCAGTGTTGGCTGCTTGGTGGAATCAGGCTGCACCTTCCTCCTTCTCTCCCACATACCTTGCTATGACAGATGCGCAGCCGCAGGCTCCTCTGGCGCTCTTCCTCTGATACTTCCAGCCACTGGGCAGGTTGCAAGGCAGGCTCCTCAGGTGGGATGAAGGCACCCAGCAGCTGGTCTGTGCTGCCTACCAGCAGCCTATCACCAAGGGCTGGATTCAACAGCAGCACTGCATCATCTCTACAAAGCAAGACCAATATATTACATGGCCATTCATGTAATGTATTTGGTACAGGGCCTCACTACACAGCTCAGACTCCTAGTGATCCTCTTGTTTTCAACCTCCCTAGTGCTGGGATTATAGGTGTGTGCCACCAAACCCAGACTCGATTGGTGGGGCCAGTGCAGCATGCAGGACTAGGGAACAAACCCTGGTCCCTGCACTTGCCAAAGCAGGCACTTAGTCCACTGAGCTATCTTGCCAGCCCCCACATAGCCATTTAGTAGTCATGTCCTCCACTACCACCCTGACCCCTAGGCTCTGCACTCACAAGGCTGCAGCTACCAAACAGATGGTGGGGTTGGGGTTCCAGGCAACACTCCTCACCACACCCCCCACAGGCACTGTCTTCATGCATCGGGCAGTGGCCACCTCCCAGAGTCGCAGAGAACCGTCATCTGAGCCTGGATGCAGTATAGAAGACCCTCAGCACCTAGCCTTACCTACCCAGACCCCCGCTAAGGGTTGCCTCCCTTCAGGCTCACCTGAAGCCAACCACTGGCCCCCAGGGGAGACACTGAGGCAACGGACAAGATCGCTGTGGCCCCTATAGACCTGCAGAGGGGGAATGGTGAATAGATAACCACTAGGACTTCTGGGCTTGCCCCTAGCCCCTACTCACCAGGGCTTGGCATGTGGGGAAAGGCTGTAGGTCTCTTGGCCGAGGGAGTTTGGGGATGAGGTCTTCAGGATCCACGTTCACCTAAGAAGAAAACTCAGTCACCTTTCAACATCCCTTTCACCCTTCTCCCTATGACACCTGCACGGCCCCCCACATACCCTCATTTTGCGCTGCCGTGGACATAAGTACAAATCAAGGCAGCGCTCAAAGCGTTCTTGGATGAATCTGCCATATGCAGGCACAGCCCGTAGGCTTGGGAATTTCTGTGGCAGGAAATTGAGTTTCCTTTCACCTGGCTCCTGTTGCTCCCATGCCAAGCACTGGAGAGAGAGATGGCATAAATGGAAGGTGTTGAGAGAATATGGCTGGGCCATCCCACTGCCCAGCAACCTACCTCTTCCTCACTAAGCAGGTATTCAGGAGGGGGATTATATGATTCAGCATGGCCAGGCAAGGCCAGCTTGGGTGCAGGCACATGCATCCTGTGGCGTCCCAAAATGGCATTGGGGTCCTCCTGGGCCCAAAGGTCATAAAAGCTGGGGATGGAGTCTCGGGGCTTTCGAGGCTGGATCCAGCCCATCTTGATGGCATGCACCATGCGAGACACCTGCACGGACAGCCTGAGTCAGGAAAGGCAGCACAAGGGCCTCACCCTGGGGATAGTGTGGCTCCCACCTTTTCCTTCTCCACCAGGGATGGGATGAAGCTGCGTTTGTCAGCTGGGCGGTTGGTCACTGGGTGAATCATGACATCCCCACTGAAGAAGTCCACAGCTGGCTGGGAAGGCAGGCATAGGTGTGTCAGGGTCCTGCTGGGACTCCCACACCTCTAAGGGCAGCAGTGTGCTGCTTACCTCATACGGTTTGAAGCCCATGTCTCCAAACTGGCCCCTCTGCAACCGATGCACCAGAGCCACTTGCTCATCAGTCAACCTAAGGTCACATCCGGTCATCCTGTCTTGCACAGTGCGCCTGGTGGGAACAGTCAGAGCTTCCATCCAGACCCCCAGACTCCCGGACCCCATCCTGGGGGCCAACTCACCAGAAGTCAGGATCATCCATCTTGTCCAAAAACTGGTCCAACTCATCCCGGGTCCGAAGGGGCTTGTAGATGCGCCTGCCATCCAGGTCATAGCCCACATGTGGAAAGTCGTCATACCACTCTAAGGGCACGTTACCCACTGTGTTCCGGATGTCCTATGGCCATGGCCTCACATCAGCACCTGTCCCACCATGCCCATCCCTCCATTTAGGCCACCCTGGGGCAGAGTGAAGGGACCAACCTCAATACCCTGAGGTCAGTGACTTCCAACACATGCCCCTTCCCTAGCCCTGGAATCTGACGTGGCAAGGCGGTGGCGGGTGCTGCTGCCCCCCCCCCAAGGCCCTCTGAGGCGCCGGAGCTGCACCTTCACATTTTCCACTGAAGTGATGCCAACCCTGGCCTCCCTCCTTCACTGGATTCCTTGGCCAGGGCTCTGGGCAGCCACAGACAGGAATGACCTCATCTCTAGTGGGCTCCCTCCCCTGGCAGGGGCCTGAGGCAGAAGTGGGTAGTTACAAGATGAGGACAAGGGGAAGATCCTATCCCACCCATTCTGAGGACAGAAGCCATTACCTTCTCTGCAGGTGGCCAAGGACTCTCCTAACCCTCACTGGTCTTATACCCTCCCCCTTGGGTAACCAGAGCAGCCACATTCCTGGACACACATTCCTGGTTTCAGCCCTTGCCAGCCACCACCCTCGCTCATTCCCTGCCTGGGGACTGCTGCCCAGGCAGCTGCTTCCTGCAAAAGGGGGGTTGAGGTATGGCTAAGGACTGGGTGCTAGAGGCCCCTCCAGCAGGCCCACCCAGGTGCCTCACATACCCTCAAAAATGTCCTTTTCAGGAGATAAGGAGTCTCTGGCATCTTCTAGCCTATACAGCCGATCTCAAACTGGAGAGTCTCCAGGGAGGAAATGGTCTTACCCATCTGTGCACTAGTATTGTGGCCATGTAGGAGGCTCTCCAGAGCACACAGTAGGAGGAATGAAGGCTGCCCTTCTCCGGAGAGAGGGGAGTAGGAATAGGCTGGGACTAGGAATAGGCGGGGATGTGTGGAGAGGGCTCTAGTAGTAGGCATATACCAGACCTGGAGATGTCAAGTGTAGGACAGACGAACTATGTTACCCCCACAAACCTCTGGCCTGTAGGAGCTAGAGCCACTTCCAGCCCCTCCATGCTGCTCCGTGCTGCCCTTTCACACAGGAGGGAGCAGGACGCCCCATATTACCAGAAAACAGCAGCCTGGACAGAGAGCCTGCCTGTGGTCTGCTTCACGTTTCTTTCCTGGGGGGCTGTGGGGGTCCGTTTCACCCTGTGCTCCCATGCCTGAGGAGAGTGATACACTGTGCCATCCGCAGGGCTCTGTGCTCACTCGGCCCGCGGGCCGGCGGAGGCGGGCGGGGGAGGGGCCGGCCGCTATAAAGGCGCGGCTCGCGGCCCCGCTCCAGCCCGGACGCACGTGTGCGCGCGGCGCCCGGCAGCCGCCACCGCTGGGCGCAGTCTACTCGCGCCGCGCCCGGCCCGCGGCCCGCCGCGGCCGCAGGAGGCAGCATGAGCGGCGCACGGAGGAGTTGACGCGGGCTCCTGCCATATCCTTCACCATGCTGCGCTCGGCACCGCCGGGCCGCTACCTGTACCCCGAAGTGAGCCCACTGTCGGAAGACGAGGACCATGGCAGCGAGAGCTCTGGCTCGGACGAAAAGCCCTGCCGCGTGCACACTGCACGCTGCGGCCTGCAGGGTGCTAGACGGCGGGCTGGGGGCAGAAGAGCCGGGGCTGGCGGGGGACCTGGGGGTCGGCCAGGCCGCGAACCCCGGCAGCGGCACACAGCAAATGCGCGTGAGCGGGACCGAACCAACAGCGTGAACACGGCCTTCACGGCACTACGCACGCTCATTCCTACGGAGCCAGCTGACCGCAAGCTCTCCAAGATTGAGACGCTCCGTCTGGCCTCCAGCTACATTTCGCACCTGGGCAACGTGCTGCTGGTGGGCGAGGCCTGCGGCGATGGGCAGCCATGCCACGCTGGGCCCGCCTTCTTCCACGCAGCGCGGGCAGGCAGCCCCCCACCGCCACCCCCAGCACGCGATGGCGAGAACGCCCAACCCAAGCAGATCTGCACCTTCTGCCTCAGCAACCAGAGGAAGCTGGTGAGCGAGGGACACGAGTGCCCAGAGAGGGCCAGGTGCTGGGCGGTTCTCCCCATCAGGCCACAGTGGGACACCTGCCACCCAAGCTGGGCCTTAGCAAAGAGGGACATGTAGAAGCTGCCCCTGGGGAGGGGAGTGTGGAACCTCTGGAGGGCGCTCACTTTCCATACAGGTCACTAGGCCCAGTAAGTATAGGGTCAGGGTCCAGGGGGGCCAGAAAGAGCCTGGAGGAAGGCAGGAGGCACAACCCTACCAGAAGATGAGGGACACCGCATCATGGCTGTCTCCAGCCACTTTGCTCAGCAAGTTGAGAAAGCAGTGAGTTAAGTTCAGGATGTACAAAGTTTGCCATACAGGTTGCCCGGTGTGGCAGTGAGGCAGCTGCCACCACCCCAAGGCTTTTTGGGCACCTGCTGCTCCTCCCTGGGCCTGCTCAGGCACTACAGTAGGTGAAGCTGCTGGCTGGCTGTGATTTACAGCATGGGCTCTGCTTGGTGGCACCGGAAAAGAAGGGTGAACAGGGAGAAAATACAACTGCTTTTCCCAATCCCCATTTCCTCTCCAGACAGCATGCGGAGCTCCTGGGGCCTGAACATCTGGGAAATTTAATTTTACAGTTTTGGCTGTGCAGCAGTTTACTCCCCTCCCCAAAATGCACAGGGGAGCCTAAAAGGGAGGTGCCTCTGTGCTAGCCACCTGGGACAGCACCCCATGTGAGCCAGAGAGACCAGAACTGGCACTGGGTGACACCAGGTTGCTGCCCAGGTCCTAACATCCCTCCTTCCTTCTACAGAGCAAAGACCGTGACAGAAAGACGGCGATTCGAAGTTAGGAGGAGGGCCCAAGCAGCCAAGAGGCGGATGCCACCAGGGAAGGTGGATGCCACTGGGACCCATGCAAAACCCCACCTCGAACACGACCTGTGCACAGGCCCTCTGAGAGCATACCCACTGGGCCAGACCCGCCCCTGGCTGTGAGCCGGGCCAAAGGACAAACAGATGAAGAAACAGATGAACAGTCAAGGCAAAGGCTTGACTCTGAATAGCTGAGTGCTTGCCTAAGCCCACAGAACTTTCCATGCTAGCTCCCTAACTGGGCTAAGAGTTGGCATTTGTGTCTTTGATATGATAATATAAAGTCTGGGAAATTTGGATAATTAAAAATGGAACAGTATCTTTCAAATACCAGGGGAGACTGTCCTCTCAAAAAGTTCTGAACTTACCACACAACCTCCGGCCAGGCCTGCACTCCCACCCCACCCTATCCTCCTGGCTTGGGGCATCCTAGGTCTCTGAAAAGGACCCCTCCTTTTGGGGCTTGAGCAAGGCCAAGAAGCAACTCCAGGCCTTGCACCCATCAAGAACCAGGAACAGGGAAAGGGAGACATTGCAGGGCAGGAATAAAGGGAACAACCTATCCACCCTAGAAGAGGTCTGCAGGCAGCAGAGTAGGCTCACTCCCACAGCCCTTGGGCCCTGTGTGGACAGATGGTGCCATCCAGCAAGGTGAGGCCCCGGGCCGGACTGGGTGCTAATCACCAAGTGCCTCCACCAGTGCTCGCCTGGGCCCAAAAGAGCTGTACTGTGAGGAGGACCCATCTTGCCCTGACCCAGTTGTACACTGAAAGAAGGTTCTTGGCAATCTACCACCATGTCCTCCCCCACAGACTCCATGGCCCCAGGGCAGTGAATTTAAGCCCCCACCAGGCGCCATGCACAGCTGGCCAACCGTTAAAATCCTGCAGGTGACAATTAGTTTAATGGTGGAGCTCTGTGGGCACAGCAGAGAAAAAAGGCCAGGCGGCTCCATGCAGAACCCCCACACACAGGCAGGGGGGGTAAGGGGGCCAGGTGTGGGTAGCTGAATGGCCCCAGACCTCTCCTTAGACCCTGGCCCTCCTTGCCCTCAAAACAGGCAGTGATGCATCCTAGCCTGGGGGAGACCAGGTGTTGAGGTCCTCCACGGGCACCCTCATAGGGCAGGGCAAGAGCTGCCCCTCCTCTGCACAAATGGGCCCCAGGGAACTGTGGGGCAGGAAGTGGCGGTGTAATTTTGGAGGAAATTCTCAAAGCCAGAGCCATTAAGGGGGGGGGGTGTCCGATTTGATAGAAATATAACAGGATAAAAAGTCACAGCGGCAGGTTTTCCTTCAGAGAAACCCAACCCCAAATTTCCTCCCCTTAATCCTGCAGGAGCCCACAGCTGGCCAGCGGGGGAGGAGTGGGCACAGTTATTGCAGAACTCCCTGCCCAGGGAAGCCAGGACTGGGTGCAGGATTGCAGCTAGAGGCTGAAAGAGGACCGCCTGGGTCACCTACCCCTTACCCACAGGCCTCATCTCCAGTCCTGGGCCCAGGCAGGTGTGCAAACTCACACACAACCTTAGGCACCCACAGTGGTCAGAGTGACCAAGCCAGTGTCAAGAGACAACCCATAGAGGAACCCCTCAAAGAGCAAGTGGTTGACAGCCCCCACCCCAGTAGTACAGATGCTACAGGACTCAGTAGCCAGCACCTGGGGGGCACTATATGATCTGAAGCCAAATTCAAGAAAGGAATGTCATCCAAGAAAGTGGCAAGAGGACAGGGAAGCTCAGAAGTAGGCACTTGGGCCTGGGCACGGCTGAACAGGAGGCTGGGGTGTCCTGGGGTATCCAATGGGTCCAGATGAAAGGGAAAGGAGATAGACACAAAGGCCTTGAGGCTGCAAGAATCCCCAGGGATCTAGAGCAGTCAGGGAGCGGCACGTGCCCAGCCAAGGCCTCTGCTGAGGGGCCTGACTCGACAGCGGCTACAGCTTGGCCAGCCTCAGGCCCGGGCAGCCAGCCCAGCCACTCCCCAAGCTGCACCGGTAGCAGCAGCCTAGGGCCTGGCCCAACAGCCAGGAGGAGAAAGGGAGGGGCAAAGAGAACACTCCGTCACCCTCTGCTGCTTCAGATTCAAACCAGACCAGGGGTGGTGTGGGTCGGCCCAAGCCCATGGCCCCACGCAAGTCCACGCAGCTGAAAGCCAACGGCCAAAGGATGGCAGGTGCTCTCTGCCCACCACAGCCCCTGGCTATCTTCCCAGAGTACAGCCTCACCCACCACCAAGCTGTAGAACAGCGGAACAAAGACCTGGGGCTCCCTCTGCATGTGCCCCACAGAGGCAGATGGAAGGGAAAGGGGGGCCCTGGCCCACACCCTGGGCCAGCAGCCGCCCCTGTGAGCCAAGCTGGGTTGGAAACGCTGGGCTCAGCCTCAGCTGTCAGCTCCCTGTCCCCAGCCTGGGGAATGAGCCGCTGGCGGCACCACATGATTCATCACTAGGCTGCCTGCACCCCAAGCCAGCCACCCCCGCCCTGCTCAACACCTGTGGGCTGCCAGGAAACACATGTGACCCCTCTGGGTCAGGCATTGCACTCTGAGATCCTAGGCTGGATGGGACAAAGACCAGCGAGATCCAGGACCTGTGCTTTCCTGGGGGCTATTCCCAAGACAAACCTGTAGGATGAGGCTGGTCAGGGGACCCCAGCCCCCAGACTGAACCGGACACAGGAGCTTGAGGAGCAATATGTCCATGTGCGGCGGGCTGGGACTTTTCCGCTCTCGATGAGCCCTCACCCCTCCCCCTCCCCAAAGTGGCTGCAGCTGTCAGGACCGCAGATTGGAACTGCAGGTATGGAGCTGGCCCATTGCCCACCTCCCTCCCGTGTCTGTCTGCAAGAGAGGAAGCCAGCCCACCTCTGGAATCCTTCACTCTCTCCTCGTTCTCTTCTCCCACCTGTCCCCGGGGAGTGCAGGGTCAGCCGCTGCTCAGTCTCTCTCCCCAGCCCCTCTCCGATTACAATGCAAGTAGTGTTCAACATTCACTCAGCTCCCCCTGCACCCCCTGCACTTCGGCCCAGCCGCCTGTCTCAGAACTCTTGAGGCCTTCCTGTGCTGCTGCCGCCACCTCCCCTCCTGGTGAGTCTTATCTCTGTCAAAGTGCTCAGAGCCAGTGGCTGCTCTAGGCTCACCTGCTGCCCTGACCCCAGCAAAGGATGCTGAGCCCAGAGCCTTCACTAAATCCTGCCTGGAATATAGAACAGAGGGGAGACAACCTTTCTGCAAGAGTCCAAACTGGCCAAGGGAATCCATCAGGGACTGGAAGCCAGGCAGGAGCTGCCTTCTGGCCCCTGGTCAGATTGCCCCAGTTCTCTCCCTCATGGACCTGGCAGAATGCACTACTGAGCACCAGGCACTTGTAGGTCCACCTGCCGGGTCCACAGTATAGAGGCACCCCTATCCAAAGCCTGTTTAAGCCCAGCTTGCCTGGCTCTCTTCAGACTGGGGGGTGGGGGGGTTATGCTAGTTGACATCTCTATGAGTTGAGGAGCAAAGACCTGTTCTGAGCCCTCACTATTCAGAGTTGGCTGCTGCTTCAACTTGGTGGTGGTGGTTGGGGGTGGTCCAGGGTCCTACACCAAATCAGTCCTGCCTTCCTGGTCCTCAACTCAAGCACCTCTGAAATCTAGTTCAAAACGATCCTCCTAGCTCTGAGCACTACTCTCAGACATGGACCCCACAACTGTGACTCCTGTCCCCAGCAAGGCTGCCCAGCCTCCTGCAGCTGATCTCCTAGGTGTCCATAGTATCCTCCTACTCTCCAATGCTATCCCTCATGCCACAGTGCAAGACAGACCCCAAGGTATCTACAACTAAGCCAACTGACCCTAGGACTGAAAGGCAGTGCTACATCATACATATGCACCAGCAAGAGAAGGTGCAGCTCTGAAGAACCCCACCTTTGCCTACCAGCCACTGTGAGGATGTTGTTGAGAGTCCTATCTCCTGGAAAAGGGCAGCTGACTCTTCCCACTCCCACTGGCCCCCATCTGGCCCAACTAAAGCCAATTCCTACTAGCTAAGCTGCTCAATGCAAAGGGCAGCTCTTAGGAACCACAGGGGTATGATAAGGAACAGTGTGGAAGGTCTCCCTACCCAAGGAGTACACTACCCATTCCCTGCAGCTACTCAAAAGGGCCTTTGGTTAGCAGGTTGTGCATATAACAGGAAGAAAGGGACCAGACACTAAGTTTCAGTGCGGCCAGATCCCTGCTCAGGACAGGAACACGGGCTGGCCTTGGTGGACAGCGGCCAAGCAGTCTGCAGCTCGGGTGCCCTCCACAAACAGAGGAGGGCCACTGCTTGCTAGCTGGAAACCTGAGCCTACTGCTCTGGCTGCCAGCAGCAACGCAAGCTGCAGGCAATGAGTGCTCATGGGGCGGTGGCCAGGACACGAGCAGGCGGGGGCGGCCCCGGAGGAGTGGAGGCCGCCAGCACTGGAGGCAGCTGCCGGTTCAGTAGCTAGGAGAAGCCATTAATGGTGTTTGGCTAGAGAGCAGAGGGGATCGTAGGCTCTGGATGTAGACAAGCCGAGATATGTCCCTGTGGGATCCAGAGATACAGCCCAAACAAAGCTGGGGTGCTAAGGAGTTGGCCAGGGCTATAGCCCAACCCTTACCTCAGCCTGCCCTATACTTGAGGTTACCAGGAGAAGGTCCCATGTCCAGCGCTCCAGGGACTATTCAGGAGGGCAGCTCTTCTAGCATCTCTCAGCCAGAGATCACAGACCCACACTGAGCCCCTCACCTGGGTTGTGTGGACCTGCTGGACAGGTGAGGTGATGGCAGACAGCAGCTGGTCTGCCTGCCCCAGACTGAGCCTCAGTTTCTCCCAGCTGCCTGACACAGAGGAGGAGCTGAGTGGCCTGAGGGCCCACTACTTTCCCCCTGTCCCCTCCCAGGGGTCCCAATAAATGGATGAGATCATGTCTAAGAAACTCGGGTGCTACGGGGAGGGGTGTGGTGGCCATGGGGTCTCCCCATACTCCAGGACAGCCCCATAGCTCATTCACAGGGCTCCCTCCCTCCTTGCTCAGCCTACACTCCACACCAGGGCCTGCGAACCTGGGGAAGGGGACCAGGAGGCCCAATAAGAATCAGTGCCTCAGCAAAAGTCTGCTCAGTTTAAGAATGTCCACATTGCAGGAAGGATAACTTCAAAGCCAAATGCCAGGTATCAGAAGGCCCAGAAGCCTCCATGTCCCCAGTCTTAAGCCCTGGATCCAGACCCACTGTGAGGGCAGGAAGAGGAGAGGAGGGATGGCTGGGGAGCACTGTACTCCCAGCAGCAGATGGCCCAGCAGACCTCCCTCCCATCATGTAGCAGCTGCCCTCGTCAGGTCCTGCTAAGGTCACTACTCCCAGCAGGATGCACCCCTTAGGACTCTCCTTGCCCCCGTCCAGATCCCTCTAAAGGCCTGGCGATATGGCCAGTTCTGCCAGACACCCCTGGCTGGACAAAGAGTGCTAGGGTCCTGACACCAAAGGACCCCTCCAAGGATGCTTCCAAAAGAAGGGGTGGGCCCCAGGTATTCAAACTGGACCAGGCACAGCCACGGGGAGGCATGCAACCCATGCAATACACCCCTCCCCTCCAGAGATGGCCTGTGCTATGGCAGGTCTCTTGAGTAGCCAGGCACTGAAGCCTATGTCCCACTCTCCCAGGCCTGTCTCCCAACCCCTGCCTGTGCCCCCCTCAGACAAGAGACTCTGCTGGAGGGTGTGGATGCCAGATGAAAGCTCTGGGTGGGGAATGAGCCCCACGCACACAGGCTTCTCAGGAGAGGATGCATCTATCCAGTCCTGGCCTGGCTCCTGAAAACTGAGCTCTGCCGCCCCCTCGAGCTGCTGGCAAGACTCTGCTGGCAGAAGCTAGGGTGGGCAGGCATCTCTGCTCCCTCGCTGTCACTCAGACTGACACATGTGATAGTCATCACCAGAGGAAGCAGCCCCCGCAGCCCTCTCAGCTTCCTCCTAGCACAGCAGGGGGCTGCCCAACCCTCTCAAGGTGATGCTAGAGGCATCCAGGCACACCTCTCTGCAGCCAGGCAGGGTCAAGCAGACCCAGCCCAAGCCCCTGACCAGCCAAGAAGTCCCCTGCCCTGTCTCCACACTCCATCTACAATCATCATCAATTTCTGAAAATACCAAATCTAAAAAAGTAGCCGACAGGATGTGGCTGCCGACAGCCTGAGCCCCTGGGGGGGAGGGGAGACAGGCGGGGGAGCCGCACTGTGCGGCCCCCCTCACTGAGTGCGCCCGCTGCTCCGGCCAGGAAACCAATTTATTTTGTTTTGTCTCTGTTCTCTGAACGCACAGCAGAGACGGGATCGGGCGGGCAGCCAAGGCTCCAGCAGACGCTGCCAAGAGAGCTCAAGAATGGGGGAGGAAGCAGGTTTGGGAGGGGGCGCGTGTCTCCCTGTGCCCTGGGGACAGCCCCTGAAAGACAGGCAGGAAGAGCTCCTGAAAAGAGGAGGACTGTCCCCAAAAGCCCCACTCCCAAGCCCCAGGACCTAAAGAGGTTGGAAGCTCACACCCAGCTCAGCAAGGGGCCTCCACCCTGCCCTGTGGCCAGACCATACTAGTGAAAGGACAGGCTGCCAGCCCCAGACTCTAAGCTCAGCTCTTTTCAGGACTTACAGTCCCTTCTGGACACAGTCTGAGAGCCTCCTTGTGCCTCAGCTCCCCAGAGGATCCTATGGTGTCCCCCCTACCCAGCACACCTTCCCCTTTACACTGTACACCTCTTTAAGAGAAACACTAAATACTCTTGGTTCTCTTAAGTGTTCCTAAAATTCAAACAGAAGTTTGAAGGCAGTGGTCCAGCCACCTATACCACCACACAGGACAACAGAGAAGGGGCAGGACAGAGCCAAGCAGGAGCTACTGATCAATCGTGGCCATTCCTATGATCCATCCCACAGATAGCCTGAATTTGCTCACACCATACTCCAGCCAGCCACACCACTCCCCATTCCTGATCCCCTCTGAGGTCACAGTGACATGCACACAGCCCCTAGGTCACTGGAAGGGTAGTACCAGCACCCCACCAATACACCCAGAGGTACCATGGGTATGTGAGCATAGAACTGCCAAGCCATGTTCAACCACCCTCCTTCACAGGACAAGGACACACTTGCGCTGATATATAGTCATGTGTCTCAGGCCTCAGCATCATTCTCCTAGACAAAGGCAGGACTCAATCTGGGATACCACCCCCCTGACACTTTGGCTCCCAAGCCTACCTCCTCATCAGAGCTGTCTTCCTGGTACTCATCCTGGCTTGATACTCTTGCCATCTCTGTTCTCAGGCCAGGGAAGCCAGTCTGTAGAGAAGGGGAAAGTGTTAATGCAAAGGACCAAGGGCATCCTTGACATAAGGCTGAGACCCCAGCCACAGGCTCTCCCAGGATACTTCACCATACCCAAATCTCTGAGAAGCTCCAGCCTAGCCCCAAGACTGAGCCCAGGATGGAGCCACTCCAGCTTACAGCAAGCCTCCACCACTATGCTCACACTAAGGGCTCCAACCAGTCCTCTCCCTCGAGGGCTGGGCCAGCTCCCACCCTCTGGCAGCCCAGATAGGAGAAGATACCTGGTGCTAGACTAAAAAGAAGACTGCCCAGTGCAATCAGTAGTAGGCATGCTGCTCAAGCTGAGGGCCAGAACCCCCACTCTTATCCACCCCACACTATTTCACATCAAAAGCCAGTAGCTGCCCTGACCTGGATCAAGGACAACAAGGTAGGGCAGAGGAGGAACAGTCCCATCATCATTAAAGACAATACTTGAGAGAGGCACAATGGCATGCTTCACTGGCTTTTGTCACAGGGCCATGACTGGCCTACTTTTTAGGTTAAGTCTCCTGTCTGCAGGCTGACTGGCCAGTGCCTGGAAGTACTATGAGCCATATACAGTCCAGCCCAGCCACCTAAGGGCCCAAAGAGGTGTCTAGAACCCCTCCCCCACAACTGCTTGGAGTCTCAGTTCTGTCACTGGTCCCTGGTCATCCTCTCTATCCACCAGCTCCATGACCCCAGGCTGACCCTGTCCCTGTGGGTCAGAGTGTGGGCGCCACAGAGGATTCACACCCCAACCTGGAAAACAGATTCTCCTGACTGGGAAGGCGGAGGGCTCTGACCAGATTGGGTTTACTGGCAGCACCAGGACTGATGGGGAAAACAGGCCCACCTCTCACCCTTGGGGACAGTGAAGTGCTCCAAGCAGGAACCCCTGTGCGCGGGCGCCCCCCACCCACAGCCTCACTCCCTCTGGCCCGGGCAGGAGCCAAAGGCCTAGCTCTTCCTCTTGCCTGTTTTTTCCCTCAATATAAAGAGGGATGGGAGACTAAGTTTTTTTCCAGGCCAGGAACAAGGCAGGATCCAGTTTCCACATTTCCCCGCCCCTAGATCCTCTACTGTCTGCTGAAAGTGGGTCAGCTACCATGGGCACAGGGCACAGGTTAAATGAGCCCCTAGCTCCTGCCTCAGCCCAAGAAACACTCCACCCAAAACTCACACACACACACACACACACACACACACACACACACACACACACACAAATGCGTGTGTGCATGAACGTGCATACATGCAAACAGCACACACTCAGAGGAATCCCCACCCCCTGTAACAGCCCACCTGCCCTAGCCCCTGGACCCTAGGCAGGACAGGATGGCACCCAGTATTTGTAGTTCTGGCCTTGGGCCAGTGCCCTGACATCTCAAACTCCCTGCCCATGACCCAACAAGATGACCTTCCTTGCCAGACTGTGAACCATAAGTTTCACCTGGCCGGGCGTGGTGGCACAGGCCTGTAATCCCAGCACTTGGGAGGCTGAGACAGGAGGACTGTTGTCAGTTCAAGATCAGCCTGAGCTACAAAGTGAGTTTAAGGTCAGCCTGAACTGCATAGTGAGACCCTGTCTCAAAAAAAAAAAAAAAAAAAAGGTAAGTTTCACCTGCAGTCTTGTCATCCAACTGTATTGGATCCTTGTTCCCGCACTGGTCACAATTGGGCCAACAGAACAGCAGTGCAGGGATGCTTGATGGAGCCAAACACAGGCAGGCCCTTAACAAGGTGAAGAGGTATCCTACTGGCAGGGCTTTGTTTCCCTACAAATGTGCTCCTATGGGCACTCCCACACTCCACAGAGCAGCATCTCAAAGCTCTACTTCCCAGCTTCCACCAGAGGGCAGCACCAGCACTAAGTGTAGATGGGAGTTGGAGCAGAGGCAAGGGGCCACAGGAACAGAGGAGAATCTGGGTCCTGGTAGACCTAGGAAAAAGCTTCACTCCAAATTTTGGAGGCATTGAGCATCTCCTTTCATTATTTAAAAGTTAATAAGACTGAAACACAGATCAAAAAAATGTGATAAGAAAACTGGGACCTCATAGCACTCTGTCTCTGGGACAAGGGACCCTCACAGCCCAGCAATTATCCACACAAGGTGGTAAGTTCTGCCCAGAACCAGGCAGCCAGCAGATACAAGCAGCCAATGCCTACCTGAAAACAGGGTCACTCCTACCTGGAGCTGCCCTGAAGGAATCCATAGGCCAGGTTTGTTTGTTTGTTTGCTTTTCTTATTTATTTTATTTTATTGAGAAACAAATAGCAATGAGATAGTATCAAAACTGATTAATAGGACAGTTTTAATAACTAATACATTGTACATTGTTATCTTCTTAGTGGTTATCCATAGTACAAGAAGCAGACAGGATATCCTGTCCAAACACAGGCCAGGTTTGAATCTAGATCTAAGTCAGAAGGGACACAAAGGGATATGAAGTTTGGTGGCTCTGAGGGAACTGGATCTTAGGTCAAGAATCCCACCAAGGTACCCCCTAGAGGTAGAGAAGCACAGAGCTTCAAAACACAACTGGTGACTCATAGCCCAAAAGAGGACCAAGCAGTTGGGAGGGGCAAGGAGTAGGTAGAAGCCTAGAAAGGTTGCAGGGCAGCAAAACATACAGTCTGGATGGAAACAGAAGACTGAAGGACTAACAGGCATGGTGGTACACGCCTGTAACCTCAGCACTCAGGAGGCTAAGGTAGGAGGCTTGCTGTGAGTTTGAGTCCAGCCTGGACTATAAAGTGAGTTCAAGGCCAGCCTGAACTGCATGGTGAAACTCTGACTGTACAAAAAAAAAACTGAAGGACTGACCAGTGGGCCAGGAGTCACCCCCAAGTCAGGAGCTATAGGGTCTGGCAAAGAGCCCAGCAGTCATAGGTAGGGCAAGAAGAGCCCAGGACTAGCATCCAGGAGGAGTACAGAAAACTGTGCTGACCACCAGGAAGACAGAAGCTGCATCAGATACTAATGAGGCACACACAAAGAAGCTGGTGGAGACCAAAAGGGATATAGAAGAAGCACAGCCAGTACTTACTCCAGTAAGTAATACAGGAATCCACCAAGGAATACAGTTCCCATCCTAGGCACTAGATGGCTGCCAGGCTTCTGGGGAACAGGCAATCTCTGAGCAGTCCGGGGCTAGCAGGAACAAAAGGGAGGAACTTAAAGGAACAAAGGGAGGAATTTGAGGGGACCCTGACACTACCATGACATCCAAATGAGTAAGTTTCTTACTACCACAATGACCAACCTGCCTCAGCTCTGGCCTAGCCCCCATAAGCCACTGCCAACAGGGAGGCAGGCCCAGGTCAGCCAATTCAGACTGCACACTAGCTGTCCTTCCCCCTGTGGTGTCCAGTCTTAGAAACAGGAGAAAGAGGCTGCCTACACATTTTGAGATCAGAGGAAAAGCCAGGGCAGACCATACAGCTGTCCACAATACCTCAGGGAAAAGATCAAACCCTGAATGCTGTTAACAAAGACCCTAGCATAAAGCAACTGAAAGAAAGCACCCCACATAATGACAACACAGGTACCCCAGGATCCCCTTCCCCCTTCACCAGTGGCCAGGAACCCACCATAGAGAAGAGTGGGTAGCAGAGATCTGCACCTATGGTCTTCCAAAAGAAGAGACTGATGAACTGGGGCCACAGAAACCCATATGTTCTTTTAAAAACATAATGGCTAAAACTGAAATGGCCAGAAGCAACAGGAAATGAAAAATGCCAAATGCCCCTTGTTTAAGCTTAGGGAAAAGGAAAGTGACTTGAAGGGGGCCCAACACCACCAAGTCATTGCCAGAGTAGCAGCTAACGTACACACAAGCCTGGTCAACCAGGACCACAGGGTCAGTGCTGCCTCCCTCCCCACCAATTTTGAATAGAGAAGGTTCTGGTGTAGCCATAGAGAGGAGCTGAGGACCCCACTCCTTCCAGGCCTGACTGAGATGAGAACTCAGGGGTGGCCCAGAGCAAAAGCAGCCAAGGAGTGTGGCTCTGAGGGGTCTGGAAGAGAAGAGTATGTGCCTGTTGGGGGAATGTGACTGTGGCCATTTTAAAAGGAAGCTACACAACTTTATTATCTTCTCATCAAACAGCAGTCTCCATTCTTCCACCCAAATCTGGGAGGGCTTGGGGCAATTTCACATCAAAGAGAGGCAGCCCAATCTGACACAACATGGGCACAAAGTATGAGGCCATTGGCCTGAAGCTATCCAGTGAAAATGGACTACTATGAAAAGGGTATACCCAACAGGCACCAGCCACCAGGGTCAGCCAAGACACAAGTGAAGAGACTCCAGCTGTTCTCACTCAGGGCCCCAAAACATAGGATAGAATCTGAATGGCTACATTCCTGTGCAGCCCCACCTCCACACCATTAATGCAACATCATGGGCAATGACCTATTGTGCCTGGCCAGTAATCGGACCTCCAGAACTAAGGGCCATGCAGTGACAGTCACAGAGGTGAGAAGCTCACATGGGCATCTTCAAGAGAAACCAAGGGGTATACATCGTGGGGCCATAATATTAAGCTGAGCTGTAAATGGCTATGGTTGACAATTTCTTTGAATAACTCACTATTGTTGTAGAATGCTGGACTGTGTTGGATTGTGGTGTCGAGTTCAAGCACCTAAGTTAGTTGAATGTCAATGGAGTGCCCACCTTTGACAGGTGTAGACCAAGGAAGGGGTGTAGAAAGAAAAAATCATGATGTGTGTGTATAGACAGTACAGTTGGGATAGATAATGCTGTGCTTCTACATAATTCTATGAGAGGCAAGATCTGCACTAATGGTGGTTGGACAGGATATTATGTCGGCTTCTAGTACTACGGTCATCCACTAGGAAAATAATTATTGAATTTTTGATATAATTCAGGT
>PVKA01008186.1:60425-74311 GCA_004027165.1 Ctenomys sociabilis | reverse complement strand
CTGCTGCAGGGTTCCGATCTGTTCCTCTGAAGAATGGGTACAGTGAGGACATCGAGCTGGCTTCCCTCCTGGTTTTCTGTGAGATGCGGCCAGTCCTGGTAAGTGGCAAAATGCTTGCTGGGTGAGTGGCAATGGATTGGTACTGTTGCCTCATGACCTTCAACCCATGGGGACTAAGACATCATGAAGAAGAATTTCTGATTCCTTGGAGGCCCAGAAGCTTGTCCTCTGCATGTCCTTCTTCCTTGGAGAGGTGCTGTGGGATTCTGGGAGTAGATGATGCAGTCAGAGAGGTTGCTGGGGCCTAGGGGTTTCTCCTCATCTTATGTGGCCAGAAGCAAGGTCAGTGGCGACCTTCTAGACAAACTCACCTCTCTGGAAGTCTTTGGTTGCTGGTCATCCCATCCAAGGGTCTGGGCTTGCTCACCAAGGCCCTGACCTAGGAAGGGGCTTCCTCTAGCAGGAGAATTCCTCTTGTAGCTCCCTTCCCCAGTGGGGCCTTCCTTTTTGGTCTTTTTGTTTGGCCACAGCTTTAAAGATTCCTAGCCTCCCCTTCAGTTACCTGGTAGGCAGGCTCCTCAGGTAGGTCTTGCCTCCCTGAATGGTATAAAGGCTGTGATCAGAATGAAAGGTTGAGAACAAATCAGGCTGCGGATGGCTGGGGCTTGGGTTTGCTGTTTGAAGATCTGGATATGGCGATTCTAGAGCCTTGGGACCTTCATGGTGTGCACCCCCACAGATGCACACCCATGCAGCTAGTGTTTCTGTGACATGTAGTAGCCTAATGTCCCAGGTATTTCTAAAACTTGTCCCCAGTTGGGGCATTCCGTTGTCCCTCGGGTTCTCTTCAGCAAAGCTAAGAGGCTCTGGTTCTGGCCCCCCATTGGAGTGATGTGGACTCAGCCCTGGCCCTGGATGTGCGTCATGTATTCACATGCTGGTGGCTTTCTGTGTAGAGAATTCAACTGCCAGTGAAGGTGGTCTTTTGACTGCAGGAACTGAGCAGGGCTTTGCTTGCTTGGCACCTTTTGGAATCCAGCTAAATACCTTCACATGAGGAAGTGGACAGCAAAGGTGGGGTCTGAGATTTGTCCTTCAGTTGCTTGGGGAAGGAACCATCTTCTGTGCTCAAAATGCCCATCTCCAGACACTGCACAGAGTACCCAAGTGATAGGTGTGGCTTCCAAAGGGTTAGGACAGCATGTGTTTAAGATGCTGTTCTGCCAAGCTGTTGTGAACAGCTGAGAACTGTTATAAATAGGTTAAGTGACTGGGTATTGCTGGCAGCAGAGAAAAATTAATATATTTGGAAGAAAACTATTTCTTCAGCTTTGGTTTTCTTGGTAAGGGAAGCCCACTATGGAGGAGGCCTAGGGTGTGGGCCCCACATGGGCTCTGTCAGCAGCTTGTCCCTGATGGAACTTGGTAGGGAGGTGCCTGCATGTGTGTGCTCTCCCTGAAGCTGCTGGCCCTCAGGACTCTGTTGAACTCCACATCTGTCACCTGGTTCTGGCCACTCCCAGGTGCCCCTTGGAATTTCTAACCAGGCAGGCATGGGAGCCTCTCTCAGGAGCCAAGCTGGGTCCTCCTGAGCTCTCTCCCTGGTGCCAAGAGTCAAACCTTGTTTTATTTATCATTTTTCTGGGTGCCCAGACAGAGTTTGGTAATAGCCTCTAAGCAGGACTTGTCAGCAGGTGACTACCCCAGTGAGGCCCTCCATTAGTGTACTCATAAAACATTTGCTGAGATAGAGCTTACAGCCCCAGAAAATGTCAATGAACACTTGAAAATTCCTTCTGAGGAAGCCATTTGCATGTCACAATTACTTTATTGATTCACTGCCTTTTATTCTCTCAGCAGGACATATGGTTCATGAAGAGCATGTTCAGCACCATTTCATTACCTACTACATTTGTTAACATCTCTGCTGATCTCCTTTGCCCTTTGCCCTTTGACTTTCTGCATGGGGCACTTCTACCCCTGAAGTCACACATGAACCTTTCCCCCACTTCACAGGCAATGCTGAGCATTGCTTTCTGCATCAGGATTTTCAAGCCACTGCTGCACAGATGCGGGTCCTGAGCAGCTCTCCTTGAAAGAAGAGTGACTGCTTCCATTTTGACTGAGCCTGACCCTATTTCCTCATATTGTGATGTACAGAGCTGGCTAGGGCTTCTGTTTATCCTTCAATTTGGCCTTAAGCAATGTGTATTGGTCTAGCTGAGGTGTTGGTGATAGTCTTTGAAGGTAGCATGCATGTTTCCCTGGTAAGCTCCTTAATGTGAGCTGCGTGGAGACAGGATGGTAGAGCTAATGCTTTGCACCACCAGCTGGGATTGAGCATGGAGATAGAGGCTATGACTTCCTGGGGCTTGAAAGACTACATCAAAGCTGAAGCACTAGACCTCTCAAAACATTAAATACTATATAATGCAGATTACTCTCTCTGCATAACCTCTCTGCACATGGCAGAGGTAAGTGTAGGCCACCCACCTAGCTCAGCTCACAGTAGTCACCTACTTTCAACAATTCTCAGTCAACCCTGAAGCCACTCCTCCACTGAATAAATCTGGTGAGGCCCTGGGTTGCTCTCTTGGTTCCAGAAAGCTATGTTATGACAGGACTTAGAGCCCCTCAACTCCCCGATGATTAAAAATATAATTTAATGTCTCTATTTTCACTGTGGGTTGCATGGAAAGTGGTAGATTGGAATCAACTTCATGGGATTCCAATAATGTAACTTTTTTTTTTTTTTGGTCTTTTTGAGACAGGGTCTCACTATGCAGTTCAGGCTGGCCTTAAGCTCACTTTGTAGCTCAGGCTGGTCTCGAACTCACAACAATCCTCCTGCCTCAGCCTCCCGAGTGCTGGGATTACAGGCATGCGCCACCATGCCTGGCCCCAATAATGTAACTTTGAGATTACAAATATTGGTTTCTTGGATTGAGACGAGGACCTGGAATTGTCTCCTACACTGACTCACTCCCCCAATGGGAGGGATGGGTGGTATTTTTCTTCTATAAATAATAAAGATCTTTATGTAACATTTCTTTCATGATTTCCATTTCATGGGGCTGTGGCCCTGGACTGTGAGAAGTTTCCTCTACTTTGGTTTTGCAGGTCCCAAAGATGGGCCTCTTTGCTTATAAAATTAAGCTTGATATTCCAGAAATTAGTTCTGTTTCCAGTTCCAGAAGGCATCTTTTACTGTTCTCTGGCTATCTTTGTCGCATGGGCAGGGTAGATTTCCTGTCTGAAAGGGCTCTTTAGTCTCAGCAGTAAGTGACACCGGGCCTGGCAGCATCAGGTGAGAATGCGAGTCCTAGGAGTCACAAAGATTTACTCCTAGGACTCGCTTTCTCACCTGATGCTGCCAGGCCCGGTGTCACCTGCTAGCCACCTGTGAGGGGCATGCACATGTGTCTTCTGAGGGCTGTACTTACTGTTCCCACCTCTGCTTCTCTTGGCTTCCTGTTTCCTGAGACACAAGTAATGGCTGCACAGTGGCCTCTAAGTGTTTCAGTGGAACAAGAGTCACATGTCTCTGGCTCAAGACAGAACTAGAAGAGACTCACTTTGTGAGGAAGGAATGTGGAGACCTGCAGCCCACTGAGAGCTAAGCCCCTTACCCTCTGCAGATGCAGAGGAAAGGTTTTGGGAGGAAACTGAGAGTGCTTTGCCTAGCAAAGTAGCCAGCGCTTTATGATAATCTGTAGCCAGTTACACAGAGGATGGAGCTCGCCCAGGGCAGCTGAGTTCGACCACATTCCTGGGGGTGGGAAACTCTTGTCCTTGGGAGGACATGCCAGATCAGGCTCTCACAGCAGGAGAAAGCAGTCAGGGCCCAGCTTCAGAGGCCAGGCTGCCACTCTTGTCAGGGGCTAATGCAGCTGGTGACTTTAAAGTCAAAGCCACTGCTGAAAATCCTAGGGCCCCGAAGGATTATGCTAAATCTACCCTGCCCATACGACAGAAATAGGGAAGAATAAGTTCCGGATGACAGCACATCTACTTACAACATGGTTTACTCGGAAAATGTTAAGTCCACAGAGGAGACCTACTGCTGAGACTAAAGAGCCCTTTCAGACTGTTACTGCTCATTGACAATGTACCTGGTCAGCCAGGGGCTCTGGTGGGGACGCACAGCAAGATTAATGTTGTTTTCATGCCTACTAATGCAACTTCCATTCTGTTGCCCATGGATCAAGGAGTGATTTTAAACTTCAACTCTTATTATTTAAGAAATAGATTTGTTAAGGCTGTAGCTGCCATAGATAGCAATTCTTCTGATGGACCTAAGTAAAGTAAATGACAAACCTGGATAGGATTCGCTGTCTCAGATGCCATTAAGAATATGTATGGCGGCCTGCCCATTAGCTCAGTTGTTTAAGTGCCTGCTTAAGCAAAGCAGTCAGACTCAGAACTCTGTGGTTTGATCTCCAGATCCTCATGCCTTATCAGACCTGCCCTTAAGGCATCCTGAGCGGGCCAAAAAAAATTCTTCTGAAGAATATATGGTGTGTGTGTGTGTGTGTGTGTGTGTGTGTGTGTGTGTGTGTGAAAATATCAGCATTAATGGGAGACTTCATGGGTGGTTTTGAGGGAAGTGGAGGAATAGAAACAGAGTGTGGAGCCTGGGCGGGAGATCACGTCACTGCGCTTGCTCTTGTAATCAGACCAGGACGATGAGGAGTTGCTGTTTATGGGTGAGCAAAGGCTGTAATTTTTTGAGATGGAATCTACCCCTGGCAAATGCATGTTGTTGAAATGGCAACAAAGGATTTAGGATACTGTATAGACTTGCTAAAGCAGTGTTGGGATGTGACAGGATAGAGTACAACTTGGAGTTCTACTGGGGTAAAATGTTTTCAAGCACCAGCTCAGGCTGCAGAGAAGGGTCAGTGGGTGCAGTACACTTCACTGCTCTGTTTTCAAGAAGTTGCCACAGTCCCCAACCCTCAACAGCCTCCACCTGATCACTCAGCGGCTGTCAAGACTTCTAGGACCAGAAAGATCATGGTTTGCTAAAAGTGCAAGTAACTCTTAGCACTTTTTTAAGCAATAAAATATTTTTCATGAAGGCTTATGCATTGAATTTGGACACAAAGCTATTGCAAGTCCACTACCCTAGAGATTACTGTAAATGTATCTTTCATGCCCTGAGAAACTAAAAAGTTCATAAGATCTGCTCTATGGTGATGATCTGGAGTGGAATCTACAATCTATTTTGCCTGTATTTAGAATAGGAAAATGTTTAAGAGAACTCACAGGATAAATACTAAGGTTTTATTCACTATGTATTCATTATAAGGACTTTTAAAATACCAGAATGAAAGAGAAACCAAACAGAGGTAAGAGGCAATTGAATGGAACACAAAACAAGAATAGAAAAAAGTCACGGTTAATCAAAAAGACCAGTTAGACAACTTCTTGCTTATTTAGTACAAGAAGACAGCAAGAGCAAAAGCATTCAAGAGTAAACACAGGAAGAGGACTGAGCCCCAGATAATATACTACACACACGGATGATTGACTTAAAATATGTAAGTAGTCTAAAGTTGTTCTGAGAATCAGTAGAAAATGAGAGGGTGGGCATGGTGGCACATGCCTGTACTGCTAATATCCAAGAGACCTGGGCAAAAGAACAGAAGTTCAAGGCCACTCTGGGGTACATAATGAGATACTGCTCAAAAGAAAGAAAGATCAAAAGGTAGAAAAGAAAAAAAAGGAAAGAAAAGAAAAGAAAAGGGAAGTCAGAGACAAAGTCTTATAGAAGTTACTTGGAGGATAATAAAACATTTATTAGATAAAGCAAATATTAGATCTAGCTATCTTTGGTTGGCTTCTATTAGAATGTCAAGGATATATGCTATGGATTGTATGCTCATCGAATTTTTGGAGTTCATTGGATCTAGGGTGTGTAATGCTGGGATTAAGGGTGTGTGATACCAAATAAGCCCATTAATGGGAATTACGTAGTTCTGGGTATGGCTGAATGGATTTGCTGAAAGCTCAGGTGATTGTTAGAAAACCCCACTCTGGGTGTGGGTGGCACCACCCAAAAGCCTTATAGCTAGGTGAAATAAAAGGGAAAAGCAGGCTCACTGCTTGTTGCCTTCCTGCCTTCAGCCTTCTGCCTGCCACACCATGGGCTGTTTCTCTTCTGCCATGATGCTGTGCCTTGGAACCAGCCAAATACGGACTGAAAGCTCTGCAAACAGAGCTGAAATCAACCTTTCCTTCTAATTTGTGAGTGTGGAGTATTTTGTCCCAGTAATGAGAAAAATAACTAAGGCACTATGCAGTGTACCTTGGCTTGAAAACTTAATTTGTTTCATGAGTCTGGGAAAATAGCTACATTTGTGTTCACGCAACAAAGATGGCCATTGTTGGGGTGGTTACCTGATGCAGAGTTCACAAACAACAAAAAATTTTCCCAAATGCTTCTGTTTGCAAACTAAATTGTTTGGAAACAAAATTGTTCATGAACCAAGGACCACTGTAATTCTGATTTTACTCCAACTGAGGTACTACTATAATTCTGATTTTAATCCACTGAAATCAATAGGAAAATGGAGATTATGCAATGTCTTGAAGCTATGAAATTTTCATATGAAAATCAGAGAAAGACAGAACTCCTAGACCTCCACTTATGCCACACAGCCCCTATTCAATATCACCTATGGACAAAGATGTTGAACTTAATAAAAAATAGCAAGTCACAGCCATCTATTTACAGAAGCATAGTACAGGGCATTTAAGTAGAGGTTATTCCAGGTATGCAAGGATAGTTCAACACTGGAGAAGTTAATAAATTGAGGAAAAATAATCAGTTATTAGATACCACAAATATAAGCATCCAAATATTCAGAATCAATTGTGGAAAGATCAAATGATTTCTGCTGCACAAATTATGTTTATATCTGAAAAGCCAAACACCAGTTTCAAGAAGATTCATGGTTATTAGTTTTCTATTTATTAAATCTAATACTTCTCTCTTAGAGAAATGACCCATAGTATAGGGGCAGGGACAGATGAGTGTTCCATTCCTGATATTAACAAAAACTATAACACATTTGGAAATAATTTAAATAAGAAAGGCACAGAACTTATGTGAGGCAAAGTATGAAATCTTACGGAAACAGAGCAACATCTGAACCAGGAAAAATTTATACTTAGCCTTCCCAAATTAATGTCTGACTGGCTTGGAGGTATCAGTATAAAGTCACAATTAGATGTATGCACAGAGAAAAAGGAAGTGAGGGACAGATACATGTCTTTACTCTGTCTGCTGAGAGAATCTAGGTCCAGTGACATCTAGGATCACTGAGTACACAGAAGCACTAGATGCTGCTTTCTAAATGTCATTCTTTTTAAATGTCATTGTCCAGTAAAAAGAAATCAAGTCTCCTTAGATGAGTGCCTAGTTCTTAGATAAGTCCCCATGGGCAAAATATAAAATGAATGTGGAACATCTTAAAATTCCAATCAGAAAAGCAGTGCTGAAGGAAGGATGGGATCTATCTGTAGGATACAGGGGCCAACTGGGTAGAGCCTCCAGAACAGACCTGGGGTGCTCTGAGCAGCAAAATAAATTCTGATCACGTTGAATTTGCACCTGTGGAATAAAATACACATTTGCCCATGAATAAACAAGAGCAAATATGTAGTTCTTCCTTACAAACACATTCTGATTACTGTAGAAGGAAGGAGGGAGCTAGTAAATGCCCACTGCACACCATAGTATGACATGGGGAAAGCTGGATATATGCACTAGCTAGAACCATGGGATGTCTGCATTGTCTCCAAAGTAGCTTCTCCCAAGAAAAGTGCTAATCAGAAACAGAGAAACAGTAGCTGCATAGTGGATAAGCTCAGAAGACTCCTGTTAGCCAGATGATCAGTGTCAACATTGCAAGTGGTAAGACACATTGCTGTTGAGGACCTTCTGCTGTGAGACAATGAGAGGGTTCCATCCTTTCTCTGACTTTCCTGCCAAGACTGAATAACCTAAATAAATCACGAGGAAGCACCAGAGAAACCCAAATTGCAGGATTTTATACAAAATAATTGAATGTTTGTATTTATCACAGGATGATTGAACCTATGTATATGATCATTATGCATACCTAAATTGTACCAGTAAACTTAATAAAATAAAAAAAAAAACAAAATGGTACTCTTCCAAATTGTTAAGACCATAAAATACATGGAGAGACTGAGGAAAAGTCAGATTGGAGGAGATCAAAGAGGTGCAAGAGCTGAATACATAGGAGTTGGATTGGATGTCAGGGCAGGAAGACATGGGAGAAAAAAATAGTAAAACGTTAATAAAATCTGTAGTTCAGTGACACAGCAATGTTAATTAATTGCATTGTTCTGTGGTTGTGCAAGATGTTTGCATTGGAATCTTTATTTTTTATTTTTTATTTTATTGAACTAAAAATGTCAATCAGACAGTCTCAAGACACCTTAACAAGACAGATTTGATAAATTAATACATTGTAAACTGTTTTCATGTTTTGGTATCATACAAGGTGCATACATGATATTATATTTGCATTGGAATCTGATGACATGAGGCATGAGAATTCTGCTGCCATTAAAAAAAATAAATTTAAGATTTCAACATGAAACAAGAGGAAAGTAGAATCTGGAGTGGAAACTTTTTTTCATTTTCCCATGAAATAGAAAAAATAAAAGGTAGAGAATGCTGAAGATCACATTAAAGGCCAAATAAAACTTTTTCTTTTTTTTTGAGATTGGTCTCATCTGTTGCCCAGACTGGTCTCAAACTTACAGTTCTCTCACATAGCTAGAATTACAGACATGCACCAGTACAGCTGGCCTGGAGAAAACTTATTGCCAAAGATTTCCTATATTTTTAAATTAGACACATGAAAAACCAAAGATCCTTTTTTAGGGAGATGTGTGAAAACAGACTCCAAAGGATGCCAGGGAATGGTCATCACAAAACTCTAAGGGCTGGGGAGGGGAGGGAGGCGACTGGAGCGTGCGCAGAGCTGGCCACGCCCTCTGTCTTGACTGGCTGGTGCTCCCTCAGCTGTGTGCTTTGAGTAGGGGATGACCATCACCTGTCTCCTCTGTCTCACGTCTCAGTTCCAGGATTGACCTGGGGGGCAGCCATGAGGTGGTGAGGTTGTTGGGTTGTTAAGGTGGAAAAACACTGGCAGAGCAAGGTTATGCTTAGAGTTCCTGATTTTGCAAAAGCCTGGACTCCTGCTTGACATAGTCTATCAGCAGCACAGGGGCGAAGGGCAGGCTGATGTCCTGCACCACTGCCTTCCCATATAGCAGTTAGCTGTCCTCTGAAACCAGGAGCTGTAAGGTGGCCTCATCCCCCCGGCCCCCGCCCGCTGACACCCCAGCTCCTTGTCCTCACAGAGCCACCCGACCCCAAGCACACCAGAGGGTGAGTTTCTATCAGTCGTGGCCACACTTTGGTGCTCACAGTGTTGTGTCTGCTTCTCTCGGGCTTCATTTCCCACTCGCTCTGCACTAGAAAAGGGCCACGCAGGGTCACTGGGAACTGGATCCATCCAGCCACTGCCCTGCTCCTCCCAGGACAATGTACACCAAGAGCTCTGACCGAAGTGCTGCTTCTAACCAGGCTGCCGGGGACATGTCCGGACGTGGTGATGGTGGGGACAGGCATCATTACTGACTCGACTGTCACATGCCCATGCTTGTGAATGTGACCTATAGTACCTGGCTTTATTTTGGGGAGGACACAAATACTACTGTGATACAATTCGTGTTCCGTACAATCCCCCTTACAACACCACAGCAGCAATTAGCTCACCCCAAGTTGTACAGCTGTCACCACACTCAGCTTTAGAACATTTTCATCACTGGGGAAAGAAACCTTATGCTTATTCACTGTCATGCCCTTCTTGTCCCTGGCAACTGTTAATGTTCTGTCTCTACGAATCTCCCTGTTTGGGACATTTCATAGTAATGGTGTAGTATGTGATCTTTAAAAATGACTCTTTCACTCAGCACAATGTTTCCTGGGTTTGTCCGTGTCATAGCTGTTACTTTGCCTTTTGAGGCCCTCAGAAAGTCTAAAATTACCTGCTTCCTGCCTGTCCTTGGATGGCCCTGCACCCCCCCTTAGGCACAGAGATTATTGGTCACCTGTGCATTTAGATAAAAGGGAGAAGGTGATTCAAACCAGGGAAAGCCTCCATTGGACTGAAAAACCTGCCTGGTATTAGTTCAGTGCTTCATGGTAAAATTACATAGGAACGAGCAAGGACTTTGTCAGTGCCCGATACAATATTTGGGTTTTATCTAGAATCAGAATGTTAATCCATTGAAAAATGAAATAATTGGAGAGAAAAGCCCTCTTCTTGTCAATGTTGCATTTTAAATGAAAATTTTAAAGGCCGGCGGTATAGCTTAGCGGACTAAGCACTTGCTTAGGTAAGCGCAGTGGCAAGGGTTCGATCTCTGCTTCCGCTTGCCGCGCCGGCCCCGCCTTCGGGTGCGCTGAGCCGGCAATTGGAGTCCGGGCGTGGTGGCGCTTGTGCCTGTAATCCCAGCATTAGGGAGGCAGAAAGCGGGAGGATCACTAAGAATGTGGGCTGCATAGTGACCCTGTGTACAAAAAAAAAAAAAAAAAAATTAAATGAAATTTTACTATGTTTAATAGTCTGAATTAAAAAAAATTATATTTTGTATGATTATTGATCAATCTTATTCCAGAAGAAAACTTTAAAGGATTAGAATATTATGATTGTAGAATATTACATGAATGTGTTACAAAAATATAAGCAATATAAAAACCTAAGGCAAATCGGCTAAAATTTTGAGGGACAGAAGAAGCATAAAAATACACATGAAGCTGGGTGTGGTGGTGCACACCTGAAATCCCTGCATTCCTGACATATGCAGCTGTGTGTTTATTTTCTACAGAGTTTTGCTGAAAGATAGACTTGTAACCAAGAGAAAAATGTCATAGGTAGAATAAAGACACAGTTTTAGCCAAGCATGCTGGTGCACACCTGTGATCCCAGCACTCCGCCACTAAATGGAGATTTAAAAAGAAAGGAAAAAACTCTACCTACCTTTATATTAAGACATTTGGGAGAATAGGGAATTCAGGTAATATTTCATTAACATAAAACTAGTAGATATCTAGGAATGACTAGGAAGATGACCAATACAATTACTATGAAGGAAATAGAAATGGAAGCCAACGATTGGCTTCCTGGACAATATCAACTCCAGAGGATTTTATGGACAACTTCTGTAAAATATCCAAGGAAAAACAAGGTCACATGAAGAAGTGGATCTTTGGAAAAAGCAGATCTCTAGGATTAGTTCCTCCTGACTGAAACTTCCTCTCCATTGAGTGGCAACTCTACATTCCCTTCCCTTCTTGCTGAACCCATTCCACTTTCTACCTCCATGACATGCTTGCATTACATACTTTGATGCCTCAGGTAAGCAGAGTGTGAGTTACTGTATTTGTCCTTCTGTGACTGGCTTTAGCACAGTGCCCTCAAAGTCTGTCCATTTGTGCCATGTGACGGCACTGCCCTGTTTTGCGACTACTATGCCACTGTATGTCTATGCCACATTTCCCTCTCTGTGAACATTTAGGAATAAGTGTGAAAATGGCTCTTGGCTGATGTTAATGCTGCTGCAATAAACATGTGAGCTCAAGCAAGTGATACCATAAAAAGAGACAGTAAATGTTCAAGAAAACTTCATTATGGTGAGAGACACTTTGCTGCTCATCCTCATCAGAATACCTCCGTTTGCTCAAGTGTGCTTAGCCCACTGTTTGCCACTTTCTGGACCAGTGTTGAGAAGTTCTCTTTCATTTCTTAAGTTGGCTTGTCATGACCACCTCAGAGACCTGAACCAATTGAAAGGGTTTACTTTTAGGGTCATTTTGGCTTTGGCAAAGAATCAGTAGTTACATGGTTAATAACTTAAGTTGGCAGACCAAAAATTAGAGAAAAAGAAAGGCTACAAGGATAGACAATATTTTGGCCCTAGTCTTCCAAGGCCAGTGAGGACTCAGGACATAAGAGAATCTGTACTGTAATATCATGTAACTCAGTGGTGTCCCAAGTTTTATGTTCAAGGAGATTATGGGGCCACAGAGGGAAGTGATCAATGATGTAGAGTGTGCATAAGGAGAATCACATGGAGAGAAAACATTCTCTCAGGCTTTCACAGAGAGCAAATTGGTCAAGCAATGGCTGTGACTCATCCACATGGCTGACACTGACAAAGGGTCTACAACTTGTTGTACATGGTTTCAGAGTAAATCCTGAGGGGATTTGACTGAACTTGTCAATACAAAATTTACATTTTTAGTTAGATGGGTCTTGCTTTAACTTGGTCTTAACTATACAACAGAAAAGTATAATCAAAATGTATAAGAAGTAAAGCCATATTAATATGCTGAGCTGTAAAAGGCTCAAGTCAACAACTTCTGACATTGCCAGTTCTGCTGATAGCTCACTACTATTATGGACTATTGGACTATATTGGGTTATTTTGCTGAATTCCAGCGCCTACAATATTTGAATGGCAATGGAACACCCACCTCTGACAAAACAAAACAAAAAGGGGGGATATAACTGAAAGGCCATTTTGTAGTGAAAAAAAATATAGCTGTATATATAAAAGAATTAAGATGGATATATAGCTACTTTCTCTTAGTTCAACAATGTAAAAAAGTATTAATTATTGAAACTGTCCTATAAATCAGCTTTGAAAAAAAGACAGGTATGCAGCTACATTCTCTTAATTCAATGAATAGAGGGATCTGCTCTAATAGTGTTTGTAAATAGAATATCATGTCTGCACCTTGTACAACATATAACCACTAAGAAAACAATATGCAATGTATTAATTATTGAATCTGTTCTACTGATTTGATTTGAAAGTGTCTCGTTGCTATTTGTTCTTCAATAAAATTATGGAAAAAATAAAAAAAAGGGGAGAAAGATTTGAACTAATAGCATTTAGACAAGATTTCTGAAACTTGGACTCTGAATAGCTACTATGAAGACAAGAATATGCAATGTATTAATTATTGTAACTGTCCTACTAACCTATTTTGAAACTGTCTCATTGCTAACTCTTTCTCATTAAAATTAATATAAAAAAGTAAAAAAAGAAGTTACATGGTGCCAGTTCTGTAAGCTGAATGAGCATACCCAGTGATTTTTTTTTTAACTTTAAAATTTTATTAGCAGGGGTTTACAGTACATATTTTTATTCATAGTTCACAATCGATAAAAACATTTTGAATCAACTTAGGACATTGAGGCAGCCATGACAGCTCAACTAAAACCTCAGTAAAGAGGATTATCAGAACTGCTTGAGCAAGTGTCAGAAATAATGGGGAAGTGTGTTCACACAGGGGAAGCATCTGAAGTATCTTGAGGGAAATATATCTTTTACTATAATAAGCACATATAAATACATTATATGAAAATATATATTTTACTCAAATGTATACATGAAGAAAAGAAAACCTAGTATAAATACTGTAGAACTAAGTTTGAGACATCATGAGATTAATGCAAACTATCATTGACCTCCACAAGTACAAGAGCTGCTCCAAGTGGTGACTGTGGGCTTCGGACACTTATTAGCATGGTGAGCTGGGAGTGTGCATACAATTTTTGGCAGATTCTGTCTATGTTCTCTGTTTGTTATGATCACACCCTGTATCTGATATATATATATATATATATATATATATATATATATATATATCTATCAGATACAGGGTGTGATCATATATATATATATATATATATATATATATATATATATATATATATTTATATATATATATATATATGGTAGTTTTATCCTGAAGGTCCTCCTACCTG
>PVKA01008186.1:25022-60325 GCA_004027165.1 Ctenomys sociabilis | reverse complement strand
TGATTTCCATAATGGCTGTACCATTTTACATTCCCACCAACAATGCACGAGGCCCCCAATTGCTCCACAGTCTCAGCAGCATTCTTTATATTGATTTGTACTTTAATAATTGTCATTATAACAAGTGGGATATGTTATTTTATTGTGGTTTTGAGTTGCAAAACCACAATAAAATTTTCTGATTATTAGTGATGTAGAGCATCTTTCCATATAGCAGTGGGCCAGTTATCAGTTTCTTTGAAGAAATGTCTATTCAAGTCCTTCATCCATTAATTCCACTTTTCCATTGAGCTGTAGGAGTTCCTTAGGTATTTTAAGTATTGTCCCCTTGTCAGATGTATGATTTGCAACTATTTTTTCTCATTCTGTAAGATTCCATCTCACTCTGTGGATTGTTTCTTTGCTGTGAAGTTTTTCAGTATGGTGCAGTCATATTATCGATATTGGCTTTTGTTGCCTGTGATTATAAAATCATAATCCAGAAATCACTGATGAGACCAATGTCATGGACCTTTTCATTGTTATTTCCTTCCAGGTATTCATGATTCAAGTCTTATGCCTACATGTCTGTTCATTTTGATTTTATTCTTGTGTATAGTGAATAAGAAGGGTGCCATTCCATTGTTTGTTGAACTATCCTTTCCCCATGAAGCTCTGTGGGCACCCTTCTCAACTATCAGTGGGCCCTAGGGGTGTGAGTTTATTTCTGGGTCCTCTAGTGTGTTCCATCAGTCTTTATGTCAGTACCCTACTGTTTGGATTACTACAGTTTTGTAATCAGGAAGCACTGAGCTCTCCAGCTTTGTCATTTTTCAAATTTACTTTGGCTATTTGTGGCTTTGTATGAGTTTTAGGATGCTTTGTGTTTTTATAAAAATTTTATTGGGATATTGGTAGGGACTGCATAGAAACTGTAGATGTTTTGGGTAGTATGAACATTTTAATAATATTGTCTTCCAATCCATGAACACAGAATGTCCTATTAGTCTTCTTTACTTTCTTTCAACAATGGTTTGTATCTTTTGCTGTAGAGGTCTTACAGTCACTTAGTAAATTTATTTCTAAATGCTTCATTATTTTTGATACTATGCAAATAGGATAGTTTCAGTAATTTAATTTTCAGATGGATGGTTACTATATATAAGAACTTCTGATGTCTTATATGATTTTGTGTCCTGCAACTTTATGAATCTGTCAATTAGTTCTAACAGGTTTTTGTGTGTGTGTAGGGTTTTCTACATAAAAAGTGTATCACTCATGAACAGATGTAATTTTCTTTTTGGAGAACTTTAATTTCCTTCTATTACCTACTCACTCTGGGTAGAACCTCAAGGATCATGTCAAATAGAAGTGAGGGGGGGCATCCTGTCTTGTTCCTGGTCTCTGAGGAAAAAAAACTTGCAATTTTTAGCATTGAGTATAATGTTAGCTGTGGACTTTTCTTTTTTCTTTTTCTTTTTTTTTTTTTTTTCTGTGGTACTAGGAATTGAACTCAGGTCTACTGAGCTATCTTCCCGGGCCCAGACTTTTCATATATTACCTTCATTACACTGAGATGATTTTCTTTTACTCTTAGTTTGTGGAGGCTTTTTCCTGAAAAGGTATGAAGTTTTCTTAAATATTTTTTTGCATTTACTGGGATGACCACATGAGTTTTATGCTTTGTTAATATGGGATATCATGTTGCTTGATTATCCTTGTAGTTCAGGAATAAATCTCTCTATTGTTGTGGTATGGACCTTTTCAATGTGTATTGAATTTGGTTTGTGAGTATTCTGTTGAGATTTTTTGCATCTTTATTCATTAGGGATATAGGGTAGTGGTTTTTCTTTTCTTATAATGTGTTTTTCTGGCTTTGGTATCAAGGTAATGTTGGCCTCATGAAATTAATTTGAAAGTGTTCCTTCTATCTTTTGGAAGAGTTAGGAAAGCAAAATTAATTCCTTCTTTCAATGTTTGGTAGGATGTGAAACTTTGTCTTTCTTGGAATATTTTTGATTACTGATTCACTCTGTTTGCTAGTTAGAGGCCCATTCACATGTTCTGTTCTTTATAATTCAGTCTTGGTAGCTTATATATTTCTGGAAATTCACCCATTCATTCTACACTATAAGCCGTTGGTGTATAATTGGCCCTAGTCTCATAATCTTTTTATTTCTGTGACACTATTCATAATGCCTCTCTTTCATTCCTTTTCTTAGTCAAGCTAAAGTTTTCTCAAGTTGGTTATCTTTTAAAAACAAACAACTTATTTTTACAGTATTTTTCCTATTCTTTATTTTATTCACATCTCTATTATTTCTAATGTTTGTCTTTACTTGTCATTTTTCTAGTTTCTTGAGATACAGAGGCAGGTTTTTTTATCTGAGATCTTTTAAAATGTATACATTTATCACTATAAATGTCCTTTTTTTTTTTTTTTTTTTGTGGAACCGGGGATTGAACTCAGGCCTTTGCGCTGCCAGGGAAGCGCTTATTCTACTGAGCCATCTCCCCGGGCCTAAATGTCCTTTTTACTACAGCTTTTCCTTTATTTATCTCACAAGTTTTGTTTGCTGGGTTCTGTTTTATTTATAGATGCTTATATCTGATAATTTGAGCAATAAATTTGATGATAACAATACACAATATAACAACCATTGTTAATTTTCTATTCTTGTTTTGAAATTCTGTACCATTCTTATTGTTCTATGCTGCTTTGGTTTTGTATTTGTTCTTGTTATTTGCTTTTTTCCTCTTTAAAACAAAAAATATATTCCAATATTCATTCTTGGCCCACGTCTGTTCAAAATACGTGTTGTTTCATCTCCATGTATTTGTGAAATTTGTTTTAGTGTTCCTTGTTACTGATTTCTACTTTTATTCCCTTGGAGTTATAAATCACTTACGGTGATTTAAGTCTTCTTCAATTTGTTGAACAGACATTTGCTGTTTGATAGAACGTTGTGTTTACATCTTGCAGGCCCACTTGGCCTCTGCAATGCTGTTTGAGTCCTCTATTTCTTTCCTAGTCTCCCCTGGAGTGTTCCATGTATTACTGAAGTAGGATGATGAAATCTACGATTATTGTGGTGCTGTTTTCTCCTTTAGCTTTGCAGTCTTTGCTTTGTATGTTTAGCTACTTGAGTGTAACTATTTTATCTTCTTGACAAATTGGGCCTTTTTATCATTGTATTTTTGTCTTGAATGATGATTTCTGACTTGAAGTCTATTTTGTCAAAGTACAGCCACCTCTGCTCTCTTCTGGTTGCACAGAATATCTTTTTCCATTCTTTCACTTTCAGCATATGTATGCATTTAAATCTGAAATTAAAGTAAGTCTTTTATATTTGCCACCTTGTTAGAACTTGTCTTTAAAAAAATCCATTCAGATACTTTATGCCTTCTTCTTGGGGAGTTTAAGTCACTTATATGTGAAGATACCTGTAGGAAGGCACTATCACCTTTTTGTTCTTTTCTGTCTCACAGCTCCTCTGCCCCTCTTTTCCTCTCTTGCTGTCTTCCTTTGTGTTTTGCTGATTCTTCTGTAGTTTTTTTTTTTTTTTTTTGTGATTCCCTGAGGTTCACATCAAATACCTGATAGTTATAACAATCTGTTTTAAGCTGATAACAACTTCAGTTACATACAGAAACTCAACTTTTACTTCTCCCTCAAAAGTTGTTATTGAAGTCACAAATCACATCTTTTTATATTGTGTATCTATTAATTTATTTTTTAGTCTTCAAAAGTGGTTTTGTCCTTTATTCTAAAGAGTGATTTATACATTATAGTATTAAAATATTTTATATTTATCTACATATTTACCTTTACCAGGGAGCTTTCATGTGCTTTGTGTTTCTGTTTAATGTCTTTATGTTTCAATTTGAAGGTCTTTAGTTATAAAGCAGATCTAGTGGAGATGAATTCTCCGAGCTTTTATCTAGAAAGTCTCATCTTTCCTTTGCTCTTTCTTTTTTTTTTCAGTGCTGGGGATCAAATCAGGGGCCTTGCCTTTTCTAGGTAAATGCTCTTTCACTGAGCTATATCCTGATTACTCAGTTTCGAAGGACAGATTGCCACATACCACATTCTAAGCTGCATTTTTTCTTTTAGAATTCTGAGTATATCATCCTATTTTCTTCTGAATTGCAAGATTTCTGCCAAGAAATTCACCAGTTCTTATAGAGTTTCCCTATTGGTAATAATCCACTTTCTACTCTGAGAACTCTTCAACTTCTGACAGCTTGACTATGCCTCACTGTGCACTTTTTGGGATTCTTTGATCCAACTGGGGTTTCTGGATTTGTATGCCCACTTCTTTCCTGAGATTTGGGAAGGTTTCATCTTTATTTCTTTAAATAAGATTTCTGTCACTTTCTGTTCCCTTGGAATGAAGTCCATTTATGCTGTCTTAGGTCATTACTGCACACTCCAGTTTCAGCTCCAAAATTTCAGGTTGCTTTATTTTTATATTCCCAGTTTGCTGAAATTCTAATTTTGATTATGTATAGTTCTCCTGAACGTATTGACACTTCAATGATTATTATTTTGAATTCACATACTTCTATTTTCTAGGGTCAAATTCTTCAGATTAGTATTACTCTTATAACTGGGCCATTTCTCTTCAATGTTTCTTCTCATTCCTTGCGACCTTGTGCCGGTATCTACTCACTTGGAGAATGGCTCCATCTCCCAGTCTTTGTAGACTAGCTTCATTCAGGAAAGAGCTTCACCAATCAGCCCTATTAGAGTTTTGGAGGCTTCTCAAAGCATTCCTGTGGATGTGTTTCCTCTGTGCTATGTGTAGATTCCCAACCAGATGTAATACAACTTTCTTTTCTAAGCTGATTGTCTCTTGCTGCCCCTGTTGTCTGCCACACCGTGGTCCCTGGAGGCAGCATTACACACTTGGTCTTGTGTCCTGAGTGACCTCTAGAAACCTGGAGTAAGTTAGGTCTCCTCAGTGTACCAGCACACATGAGACAGAAGCCAGGCCCTTGGGAAAACCCCCAGAAAAGACGTACTGTTGGATGTAGGGTCTGGTCTCCTCTTGTTCATGTATTCTTAGGGAGAATCTAGAAGATCAGAATTTCTCCCCTAATCTAATGACTTGATGCCTGGGGAGCGACTACTGTAAGAGGGCCCATGAATTTCCTTCTCAGCTTGATGTTTTTGTGCTTGTCCAGCAGGCAGGGGCTTGTTTGATAGGGAGGAGCAAATTCACTGGTCTCTGGATTTCTCAGAAAGGGAATTTGTTCAGTTTTATTGATTCAGCATCTCTAGGCAAAGAAGGAGGGCCTGGGATTCATAATCTCAAAAGAGAATATATTTTAATAGACTACAAGTCACTATGTGACAGGTGCACAAAGAAAATAGCATAGCAAACTCATGTAAGAGGGTCGGGGAGAAGGAGGGATGAGAGGAGGGGCTAAGAGAGGGGAGAAATAAAGACGAAGAGAGGGTGGGAAGGAGGGAAGAAAATAACCAGCTTGGTACTGAGCAGAGGAGAGATCCTCAAAAACTAAGAAAAGCCAGCATTCATCATGATATCAAGTAGGGCTTATCTCAAGAATTGAGGAAAGGGTTAATATTAGAAGACAATTTTTCATAAGTAGATCAAATGAACACTTACATTCTGCAAAATGCCTTTCAATGATCCCAGTATAGAAAAGCATCAGCTTCACTTGATAGAGAGCACTTACCAGATGCCAGGTACATGTAACAGACTGGATACAGAAGCAGTCCCACTACTGTTAGCATCATGGAAGGTTGTCTATTATGCTGCTATACTTTAATCTTACAGGGGAAATCCTAATCAAAGAAATAAGCAAGAAAATAAGATGAAACTGAAAAAGATTTCCAAATTGACATTATTTACAGATTGTATAATAATCTACACAGAAAGCCGAAGGATAAACTATCAGCCAATGTGTAGAAGTAGAAACGGTATAGCAAGATGTGTATATGCAAAAGTGTATGGGTAAAATTAAAATATACTTCTGTTTACTAGCAGTAACCCATTACAATAATGCTAATCAAAACTGGAATACCAGAATAAACCTTACACTTACTTGGAGCAAAACTAACAAAGCTGCTCAAGACTTTAATATAGAGAACTACTTAGCTCATTCTGTACTGCAACACAGCCAAGAGGAACTTTGATTAACTGGAGCTGTGAGTCATATGATCAACACCTGGTGGGCACCAAATCTTAATGAAAGAGGTGTGAGAACTGGGCATGGTGGTGCCTGCCTGTAATCCTGGCAACTTGGGAGGCTGAGGCAGGATAATTACATATTCAAGCCTAACCAGGGCAATCAGTGACTTAGCAAGAACTTATCCCAAAGGAAATTAAAGAGGGGATTGCATATAACTCAGTGAAAAGGACCTGGGTTCAATCCCTACCAGGGTATGCAAAGCCTAAGATGACCTGAAGAGGCTTTGCTCTGGACAGGTAATGGTCATCTCCCCTCAGCCACTCCTCTGAGCACTGGGATGAGGATCTCCCTCTTTTTACCTCTGTCTCTTTTTCTTTTCTGCTCTAGTTTTTCTTTGTTATTTTATGTTCCTTAATTATTTGGCACTGGGAATTGAAGCCAGGATCTTGTGCATGCCTGGTGGGTGTTCTAGCACTGAGCTCCATTCCCAGCCCAGCCAAGAGGACCAAGCCAGCACCAGACATGAGTCATGCTAGGGCTCTGGTGGATGCCTCAATTTACAAAATGGGGGACAAACCCTCACAGTTGTTGATCTGTTCACAACTGATCTGTGGAGTGTGAGGTCCTGCTCCTAGGATGGCACCCTAATGGTGGTAGAGAGAAAAAATACAACTTTTGCTGGCCCACACCTAGGTGAGTCTACGTGACTCACATCTATAGTTTGTTGGGTTGTACATGGCTTCCAAGATGGGATATGGGTGCTACAGGGTGACAGCTGTGAGCTCAGCCCTGTTTCTTGCCATGTAGCTCCTCAATTGGCACCAGAGTCTAACTGGAAGACAAGAGCTCCATGTCTGTCTCCATGGCTGGAGCTGCCAGCATCAGAATTTCTTCTGAGGAGCCAGAGCAGTGTCAGTATTGGCTGTAGAATTATCCATCACCTGTTAGGGACAATTGCTTATGCTACAGGGGCAAGTACAGAGTGTTTCACATACTCTGATGGTTGCACAGACACCAAACTGCCACAGTTTCCCACCTTTGCAAGTTCCTGATGGCCAAGGGCACATGGAATGATGATGCTCTTACAATTCTGAAAGAAGATAACCACCAACCAAGATTTTTATTCCCATCAACATTACCCTTCCTAACTGAAAAAGAAAAATCTTCCAAGACAAGCACATACTAAGTAAGGGAATTTATGACCACAACACCAGCATTATAAAAGATACAGGAATCCCGTACTCAATGAGGAAGAAAAATAAGCACCAATAAGAATGCATTTGAAGGGATAAGTCCCATTAGAAGAATAAATATACAAATGAGAAGTAGGAAAGAAGGACACATTATTAATACAATAAATCATCAAGCCACAAGATGAATGAGAGGAAGAAACAAAGTGTATTCAAATAGAACAAAATTAGCAAAATGGCAGGAAAAAGCTCATGTCTTTCAATAATATAACTCTGATTGTAAGTGATCTTTACTTTCTAATTAAAAGACATAGATTGGACAAAAGGTGTTTTTTTTTTTTTAATTTATTTTAGGGAATGGTCTACAGGGTATTCAGGGTCTCACTACTAGATCAGACTCATAGTGGTCCACCTGTTTACAGCCTCTGAAGAGCTGGGATTACAGGCATGTGCCATCACACCCTGGGGGCAGGGCCAGCACAGCAGGCCTGGAGATCAAATCCCCGACCCCTGAGCCTGCTTGTGGGCACTTTAATCTGCTGAGCTACTTGACTGGCCCTTTGGCCAACAGGTTTTTAAAAAAATCACAGTATACTGTCTACTGAATCCATTATGGAAATCAGTGTGTGGTGATTTCTCAAAACTTAAAATAGAAACTTTGACCCAGGCATATCTAAGTTGGGTTTGTTCTCAGAAGAGTTAAATGACACATAACTAGAGTGAAACATGTATGCCTGTATTTACAGTAGCACAGTTCACTGTAAGCAAGCTGTGGAAACTGTCTAGGTACCCCTGGCAGACAAATGGGTGAAGAAAATGTGTGAACATACAGCATGGAATACTATTCATCCTTAAAGAAGAGTGAAAGTATGTCACTTGTAGGAAAAATGAACCTGAAACCATAATGGTAAGTGGTATAATCCAGATATAACAAATTAAATATTGCATGGTCTCTCTTGTATGAGAAACATAAAACAAATAAATGAGTTAAATAAAGGAGGGATGGAATAAATCAAACAAACAAAAAGGCAGATATTTTTTCGTAATGGGGAAGCTGACGGGGGTGACCTGGGAGAATGGGAAGGTGAGTGGACTGTGAAAATGGCCGAAATATGCTATGGGCATGTGTGGGTCTGCCAAGCAGAACCCATGAATCTGTATGATCAACAAAAGAGCAAAAAAAGATTAAAACGCATTTTAAACTACTAAAAGAAAAATATTCAACATATTTTTAAAGGAAAGACTTGTATAAATAAATACTTTTAAAACCCCAAAATGGATTAATTTACAAATCAAGAGAATTATATAATTAAAAGCACAACTGAAACAAAGCTAAAAGACAGCATTTGACTTTAGGGATACAAATCTATAGAAGAAAGATAAGCGACCCGAGGGAAATGGGGAAAATATGGCATGCAGCTCACATGAGAGGGAACAAAATGCCTTTAGGATTCCTCTCAGGTCTAGAAGAAGCATTCCTATCTGGAACCAGAAGAGACCTAGAATAGCAAAGGCAATCGTGGGTGACAAAGGAAAGGCAGGAGGCATCGCAAGCCCTCACCTGAAATTATACTACAGATCTACTGGGATAAAATTATCATGGTCCTGGCAAAAAACCAGAGCTGAAGATCAATGCAACACATTAGAAGATGAAGACAAAACTACAAACACACTCAGCTACCTTATCTTTGACAAAGGGGCCAAACATGTTCACTTGAAGAAAGATAGCCTCTTTAATAAATGGTGCTGGAAAAACTGGCTTTTCAAATACCAAAGGCTTAAAATAGACCCATGTCTATCACGATGTGCAATGCTATGAATCAAAGATTTAAGAGGAGGCTTATTTTTATTTTTGGTGCCAAGGACCGAACCCAGGGCTTCCGGCTTGCTAGTTAGAGTTCTACTGCTGAGCCAAAGCCCCAGCCCCAAAATTTAAGTATTAAATTGAAACACTGGGGGCTGGTGAGATAGCTCAGTTGTCTAAAGTGGCTGCTTGGGCAAACTCACTCTGGTGTGGGGGACCACAGTTTAATCCCCAGCACCACATGCCTCTCCAGACCAGTCCTTAAGGCAGGCCTAGCCAGCCAAAAAAAAAAAAAAAAAAGAAAGAAAAGAAAGAAAAAAGAAAAAAAAAGAATCCTTCTCCAGTTTCTCTGTACAAAGAGCTGGAAAGGCATGAACTTCAGGAATGATTTTAGGGGGCTGGGGAGATAGCTCAGTGGAATAAGTGCATTCCTGGCAAGTTCAAGGTCCTGAGTTTGATCTCTGGTACCACCAAAAATAAATAAATAAATAAATAAATAAAATAAAACAAAACTGAAACACTATATCTTCTGGAAGAGAAAGTAGGTAGAAATCTTAAGGATATAGGGGCAGGTAGAGAATTCATGAACAAAAATCAAATTGCATGGGAAATACTTCAAAGAAAAATAACTGGGATCTCATCTTTTTGAAAAGTTTCTGTACATCAAAAGAAATCACCAATAGAGTAAAGAGAAAACCTATAAATTGGGAAAAAAATTATAGTGGATTGTCCTTCAGACAAAGGACTCTTACCCAGAACATATAACAAATTAAAAAAAAAATTCAGGCCTCCAAAATTCAAAGACCCAGGGCTGGCAAGATAGCTCAGCAGTCTAAAGCACCTGCTTAGGCAAGTACACATGGACTGTGGCTTGATCCCTGGCACTACATGCTATGCCAGCCCCACCCCCAGGCTTCCAACTTGCTAGGCAGGAGTTCTACCACTGAGCCAAATCCCCAGCCCCAAAGATTTAAGTATTAAAACTGAAGTACTAGGGCCTGGTGAGATAGCTCAGTTGTCTAAAGCAGCCACAAAAAAAATTAAAAGACCCAGTCCAAAAATGGGCATCTGAGATGAAGATATACTTCACAAATGAAGAAATACAAATGGCAAATAAATATATGAAAAAAATGTTTAACAATCATTGATCAAGACATACAAATTAAAACAACACTAACATACCATCTTATGCCAGAAAGAATGGTTGTCATCAAGAAGTCAACCAATAAGTGCTGGAGAGGCTGTGGGGAAAAAAGAAACCCTTCTCCACTGTTGGTGGGAGGGCAGGCTGATAGAACTGCTATGGAAATCAGCATGGAGAGTCCTCAGAAAGCTTGGAAGACCATTAAAGCAGTTATTACCCTCCTAGGTATTTTTTCCAAAAGAACTGAAGTCATCATACTACAGTGATTTATGTTCACCCATGTTGATAGCAGTATAATCTGTCATAGCTAAATCTTGGAAACAACTCACATACTCATTAGCTGAGGAGTAGATAACAAAGATATGGTATTTTGACATAAGGGAGTATTGTTCAGCTACAAAAAAACATAAATTCGAGGTTTTGTAGATAAATGGATGCAACTAAAGACTATATTGGTAAGTGAAATAAATCAGATCCACATGTGCAAATATCATATTATCATGCTAGTGTGAGAATGTGACAGAGTAAATAAAATCTGAAAGGTGCAATAAATACCATGAAAGGGAAGAATTTGTTCAATGGCTGAGGAAAAGTACAAAAGAAAGAAGGGAAAAAGATATATTTATGTATATATGCAGGATAATTTGGATAATTGTACTGTTGATTTCTGCTGATCTTTTGAAGGGAGTAGTTAATGTTTAATTTTTTTCTTTTGAATTTCTCATAACTTTTTTGTTATTGTTTTGCTTTTTTTTTTTAAACCAATCTTATACATTTATATCTGGTAACCTGAACAACTAATTGGAAGATATCATGCAATACAGCAATCATTGTTGAATTCCTATTACCTTGTTTAGTGAAATTTTGTATTGTCTTTAATGCTGTTTTTTTCTATTAGCATTTTGTATTCTTTAAAAAATATCTGGCAAATTCTATGCTGAGTAGTAACTATAGAAGAGTTAAATCTTAAAAAAACTGGATGTTACTCGTCAGGCTGGTAAATTAGGGAAAGTTCTGGGAAGTCGTACAGGGCAGCTCCGGTCTCTGGCGGGAAGGTGTGCATGTGGCCACTTTGGATGCTGTAAGAGTGTAATCAGCCAAAGTGCATGCACAGTCCTATCCCCCACACACTCTGCATGTAGGTCATAGGGCAGCTGTTATGGCTTAGATCTAGAATGTTCCCCCAAAGCCTCACGTTCAGAGTGGGGCTTCTGGATGCCAACTGGGTCATGGGTGCTACACTCATTGGCTGCATTCACCCTTAGATGAGTTCACATGCGGTGCCACTGGAGAGAAGTCTCTGAGGGTGTGACTGTGAAGACCACCTTGTCCTTGGCTCCTCTCTGCTTCCTGCTGCTACAGGTTGAGCAGCTTCCCTCCAGTGTGCTGCTTCTACTGACCGTGAAGCAAATTCCCATCAACCACGAGCCAGAAGAAAACCCTCCTCCTTTACGCAACAGGTGTCTCAATGATGAGAAAGTGCTCATGAGGTGGCCATGGCCCAGTGTTTGCCAAGGGAGGTGAGAAGATATTTCTGAGTAACTTGCAGTGGGCTTTGTAAGAGGAATGGACCAGCCTGTGTTTCCCAATAGCCTTCTTTTCTTTTCTTTTTCTGTGATAATGCCTGGGGTATACTGACCTTCTCAGGTCCCTAAGACAAGATCCATTAGAATGAAGATGGAACAGGATCAGAGGCTGGTCCCCAAAGATGTCCCTGAGCTGCACCATTCCACATCTGATGACTTTTGGATCCTTAGCTATATGCAAACCACAAATCTTGGTTCCTTTAAGTACCTGTCATACAATTTTTTTTAAATGGGTTAATGAATGATTGATAAACACAGTACTATCTATTAAAATTCCAAGTGTAGTTCTGAGTATGTGTTACAGAAATTTGTTTGCTCATGTACCCAAGGAAATGTGTGCATATTCATGCAAGATTGTGTTGTTTGATAAACTAGCACACTAGAAACAAATGGAAACAACTAGAAATGGTTAAATCAATGAGAGGTTTTTATGTATTAGTGTTGTGGAATACTATACAACCATTAAGAATTTAGACACGCTGGGGAGATAGCTCAGTGGCCTAAGTGCCTGCCTGGCAAATGCAAGGACCTGGCTTTGATCTTTGATACTGCATACTATACTGGTGCCTGGAGCCCTGGGTGTGCCAAGCTAGCCGCCAAAATGAGGTGTGGCAGCACATACCTCTAATCCCAGCACATACCTAGGGAGGCTGAGATAGGAGGATCACTACCAGTCTGAGCTGTGTACTAAGACCCTGTACCAAATATATAAATAAATAAGCATTTAAAAATTTTAAGAATTGTTGGGTATTTCTATCTTATTTGATGGGCATAAAAAGGTATAGTACAATGCTGTGATTGTAACAGAAAGTAGCAAACATTTAGTGTTCTTTGTAAGAAAAGATCTAGGCTAGGGACCACCAGCTTCCTTCTCCCAGCCTCCTCCCTTGCAGCCCCAGAGCTGCCCTGAGTGAGTGCCAAGGTTGGGAGCTGGAAGAAATCCAGGAGGTAGGCCTCCTGGCTCACAGATTCACCCCCAGACGTGGGTTGGGCCTTGGCGACAGGCAGGCATGTGGAAGAGGCTGGCAGAGCACCAGGAGGCAGGCTTTAATGTTTTACAAGGAGCACACACGCCTTAGTGAAGCTCCCAGCTAGAGCAAGGGTGGGAAGAAGCCAGGAGGCTGCCTGTCTCTGACCTCTGTTACCAAGGGCGCAGGCTCAGGCAGCACCATGCTGCTTCCCAAGTCCGAGGCAGTGGAACTGCTGGAGAAATCACTACAACACTGCAAAGGGCAGTGCTCTTTCTGTGGTTGACCGTTTGCTTGGGTGACCTTTTCAATGGTCAAATTCAGAGGCCACAACAGTAACTGTCAGTTCAACTACACCAAGGTTTCTGAAGACAATAACTTCTTTAACCAAGCAACTGTAAAGAAATTTTAAATGGAACCTGGTATCACCCTGAAGGAATTCTAACTTCACACTGTTGGGGATGTTAACCAAGATGGCTTCAGAGTAGACAAACTTTTATATAGCACATTTAAAAAAAGACACATTTATTCAGCATCAGGATCAGGCTATTACATTTAGCAATCAACAGCATGGGTGCAAAAAAAAGGTCTACATAATTTTATTTTTTTAATAGGACAGTTTCAATAATACATTTTACATTGTTATCTTTCTAGTGGTTATCCATAGTACAAGAAGCAGACAGGTTATCCTGTCCAAACATTATTACCAATCTTTCTTCTCATAGCATTAAGCAAAAGTAGCTGCATATTATCCTAACTATTCTGTATATACAAATACAAAATGGTCCTTCCTTTGTAAACCCTTTTTTGTTTAGTCCTGTCAGAGATGGGTATTCCACTGGTATCTAAATACTATAGGTGCGTGAATTCAGCAAGACAATCCAACACAGTCTAGCAGTCCACAATAGTAGTGGGTTATCCACAGAAGTGGTTGACTAGAGCCTTTTACAGTTCAGTGTATTAATATGGCTTTACTTTATATACCTCGTTTTAATACTTTTCTGCTGGATGGTTAAGACCAAGATAAAGCAAGATTTATACAACAAGAAATGTAACTTTTGTATCTGATGAGGTCAGTCATCCCCTCAGGGTTTATCCTGTAACCCTGTACCTCACTCTGTAGATTCTTTGTCAGTGTCAGCCATGTGGATGAGTCACGGCTGTTGCTTGACCAATTTGCTTGTTGCGAAAGCCTGAGTCTCTCCATGTGACTCTCCTTAGGCACACTATACATCATTGATCGCATTCCTCTGTAGCTCCATAATCTCCTTGATCAGAAAATTTGGGGCATAACTGAGTTACAAGATATTACAATACAGGTTCTCCTATGTCCTGAGTCTTCACTGACCTTGAAAGGCTAGAGCCAAAATGTTGGCTGACCTTGCAGCACTGCTAGTGGGAATGTAGACTGGTGCAACCATTACAGAAATCAGTGTGGAGACTCCTTAAGAAATTAGGACTGGAAATCCCATTCAAACCTGCTATACCCCTACTGGGAATTTTCCTGGAGGAACTAAAAACATTGTATCACAGTGATATATGTGTACCTATGTTTATAGCAGCACAATTTGTGATAGCCAAATCTTGGAAACAACCAAGATGCCCATCACATGAGGAATGGTTAAAAAAGATGTGGTATTTTTACACAAGGGTATTACTCAGCTATAAAGAATGATAAACTTGAAGCATTTATATTTAAGTGGATGCCATTCAAAGATATAAGAGAAATAAACCAGATCCACATGTGCAAATATCATATAGTCTTCCTAGTATAAGAAATCAAAAGAAGAAATACAAATAGAAAGGTGTAACAACAACTAAAAGGAAAGTGAGATCTTGAGGATTGGACAATGAGGAGAGGGTAAGGAGAAAAGCTGAGAAATAGGACAGGGACATTTGTACATGTTAATTGGTTGTACATAGTTGATTGGTAGGATTCTCATCCTGACTAACTGTACATGCTGATACCTGTGAATTAAGCAACTGCACCGTGGATAGCAATGTGTAATAGAAGGGTCATGCTTGGAATGCCTGTCACTCTGGTCTTGTAAATACATCTTGTCATGACATACCAATTATTACCATACTGTCTCACAAATACAAGTTTTTTTGTTTTCTTAATGGGTAATAAATGAAATAAAAAAGACACAAGAAAAAAAAAGTTATATGACTATCCTGCTAAAATGCTATATATGGTTAGATTTCTAAATTTCTAAGTAAAATTATGTATTTATTCATATTTTTAAATTTTTTCCCCTCATATTCTGTAAAGACTTAAAGTTCAATACAACAATACTTGATGGAAAATGCCTGTTCCATGTAATGCCCAAGATGTTTGATATTTAGACAGATAGTTAGGATAAACTGAACTGCATAAGTGCAGGGTAATAATCAACTTCTCTTCTGGAGGGTTAACAACCTAAGTTTGTAGAGCAAAAATTGGAGAAAAGGTCTACATTAAAACCCTTTGTTGGAATGCTTTACACTTTCCACAGAACAGAAACTAAAATAACCTGTTATACAATTAGTCACAAATACAGTCCTAGAGTTTTTTGCCCATGCGCATGAGTATTGTCTAAAACATGCCTTCTTTATAGCAGCTGGGCCCTGCCACCGCTGTGCTTGGCTGAGTTCACAAATCTCTTGTAACCTGCAGCTTCCCTGTCACTTCCCTGGTCTCCTCCCCTGCTAAGCTTTGTTTCCTGGAAGTGTGTAAAACCTTCTGCCACTGTCACAGCTACTGCTGCTGCTGGAGCCACCACAGCCACCTTGATTTCGTGGTTTGGTAAAATATTGACCTTGACCACCATAGGGCCCAGAGCTTCTGCCTCCAAAGTTTCCTCCCTTCATGGGTCCAAAATTTGAAGACTGACTATTGTAATTTGTTATAGCTTCCACCACCTCCATACTTGCTTCCATCGTTATCAAATCCATTGTAGCCATCTCCACTGCTACCATATCCACCCCCACCATGGCTGCCACCAAAGCTACCTCATCCACTGAAGTTTCCTCCTCAACTGAAACTGTCATTGCCACCAAAACCACCTCCATGACCACCACCAAAATTTCCAGAACCACTTTGACCTCTTTGGCTAGATGAAACACTAGCCATCTCTTGCTTGGGCAGGGCTTTCCTCACTTCACAGTTGTGGCTGTTCACAGTGTTTGTATGACAATCTTATCCACAGAATTATGGTCATCAAAGGTTACAAAAGCAAAGTCCCTCTTTTTTCCACTGCCTCAGTCGGTCATAATTTCAGTCACTTTGATTTTTTCCATATTGCTCAGAATAGTCTCGTAGGTGATGTTCTTCAGTATCTTCTTTAATGCCACCAACAAAGATCTTCTTCACTGCCAAATGGGCACCTACTCTTTGAGAATCTTCTCTTGAGACAGCTCTCTTTGGTTCCACAACTCTTCCATCCACTTTGTGTGGCCTTGCATTCGTGGCTGCATCTACCTCCTCCACAGTGGCATAAATGACAAACCCAAAGCCCCTGGAACTCTTGGTGTGCAGGTCTCTCATTACCACGCAGTCTGTGAGTGATCCCCATTGCTCAGAATGGCTCTTCAGACTCTCATCAGTTGTTTCAAAGCTCAGCCCTCTGATGAAGAGCTTTGTAGCTGCTCAGGCTCTTTGGGAGACTCTGACTTAGACATGACGACAATCGGAAGAGAGACTGACGATGCTTCCTCCACAGTATCCACCAGCAGAAAGTGAGATAAGATGTTTTCCTCACAGTTTACAATAACTTCTAGTACATTTACTCCAGGAAAATGCTTAATATTTATAGATGTGTAATATATGTGGAGTGATGTATAATTTATTACACAAAGATCAGACAATTTGAGACTGAAGGAAGGTTACTATTAAAAAGTCATATGCGAATACAGGGATAAAATGGTAATTGTTGGCCACGTGTGGTGGCACAAGCCTGTCATCCCAGCACCCAGGAGTCTGAGGCAGGGGGGAACTGTGAGTTTGAGGTCAGTTAAAAAGATGAGTTTAAGGATAGCTTGAATTGCATAGTGAAACTCTGTCTCAAAAAGACAAAAAACTGGAATTGCCCTGGGCAAGCTGGGCCACACAGCTAACATATTTATGTCCCTGAGGAATATGTCAGCAAATGGAGAATATATACTAGCATGGGCAGATCACCACGATGTACCATTAAGAAATACAAGTAGCAGGAAAAAATGGGAATAGGAGAAGCACAAACCCCTTAGCCCTTACATTCTGTACAAAGGCAACAACAGAACTTGGGGGATACTGATAACAGATGTCCTTAGACTGATCTGCAACACTTGAAACTTACATAAGAAATATTTGTAACTATGAAGACAACAATATGCAATGTATTATTGTAACTGTCCTATTAACCTGAAAATCTCATTGCTACTTCTTTCTCAATAAAATATAAAAAAAGAAAAAAATTAAAGTTTATTGACAGCAAGTATTAACATTCAGTTACTTGTTGAATCTTTCATAACTATATCTGTTAATGTGAGCAACAGATTTGGTGATAATAATAGGTAATATAGAAACCTTCATTAGCTATTCTTGTTTTGAAAATCTTGTTTTAAAAAATGTATTGTTGTATGTTACCCTGTTGCTATCTTTGTGTCTGCTACTTATCTTTGTTTTTGTTCTTAGGCTTCAAAATAAATTAAAAGCTGGCTAAATAGCTTAGCGGACTAAAGTGCCTGCAAGCCGGGGGTTTGATCCCTACCATGCCAGCCCCACCCCCAGGGCATACTGAGATAGCAATTGAGACTGGGTGTGGTGGTACGTACCTGTAATCCCAGCACTTGGGAGGCTGTAAACAGGTGGATCACTATGAGTCCAATTTAGTAGTGAGACCTTGAACACGCTATAGACACTTCCCTAAAATACAGAAAAAAATACAAAATAAAATAAAATAATTTAAAATAAAAAAGGAAATATTTATACATATAGTATTTAGTTACTTTTAACTCTATGTCAAAACATCAAAAAGGTTTCTGTAGGTGCCCATCAATGGATGAATGGGCAGTGTGAATGTGGCATATACACACAATGAACTATCATTTATTCATTTATAAGAATGACATTCTTTCATTTCTAGCAATAGGAGTGGCTACAGAGGGCATTATAATTCATGGAATAAATCTAACACAGAAAAAATATTGTTTCACTCACAGGTGGGAGTTAAAAACATTTATCTCAAGGAAACAATAGAAGTCACTAAAGGCTCAGCAGTGTTGGAGGAGGGATGGAGAGAGAACAGTTAAAAGGTACAGGGCTGCTGTTGTGGAGGAGAAATAACTTCTAATATTCTTAGATCAGCAGGGCAACTCTTGCTGACAAGGTTTTACAAAATATCTTGTAGAGAAGATCTTGAGGGCTGGCCAAATAGCTCAGTGCGTTAAAGCACTTGTAAGCAGGCACAGGGGCCGAGGGTTAAATCCTCAGGCCTGCCATGCCAGCTCCGCTACTGGAGTACACTGAGATGGCAATTGAGACTGGGCGTGGTGGTGCATGCCTTAAACCCATACTTGGGAGGCTGTAAATAGGCGGATCACTAGGAGTCTGATCTAGTAGTGAGACCCTGAACACCCATAGACTCTTCTCTAAAATACAGAAGAAAAAAAAAACTTGAAAGTTCCCAACATAAAGAAATGGTGTTTGCCATGATGGAGGCACGGCTTACTCTAATTTGATAACATGTCACATGCATGGATTGAAATATGTGTCCATAAACACATAGAACAGCATGACCAATATGCCTCTTTGGATGGCTTTTCAGCCACTGTCATCATTGTGGATAGATTGCCACTTTTCTTTAGCATGGTCTCTGTAACTGAAAAAAAGGCTTCTCTTCAGTTCAGAGCTCAGAAACATCATTGAACTGAGGTCCTAAAACCACAGTAAACCAACTAGCACCAGTAGGGTAGCATGAAACCAGTGGGACATTCCCACCCCTCCTGTCACTGCCTGTACATCCAGTTGCACCTTCCAGCGTTATGCTGCTAACTGTGTACTGCATACTCTGCCTGGCTGTCTCAAACTCAACCAGCATTTCTCTCATCTATTCCCCTACACTGCCTGCTGCCCTGAAGACCCTGTCTCTCCCAGAGCAGCCATTCTTAATGAAGGATCCCTGTGAAGAGTGTCTTGCAGGTTACAAAAGAACATTGTGCTATTTAATCACACAACCTTTTCCTGAAAGGTAAGGATGGAAGGTATTATCTGCACCTTACAGATAAGGGCCAGTATTATTTCCTCAAAGTCACAGCGCAAATAAGAAATGGATCCTAAGCCTCAGGAAGTTCAAGGGAGTGCAGGACCACCACTCCCAAAGGACTCTTTCCCACTTAGAACAAAAGCCTGATGGACTCCAGTGCTTAGAGATAACTTACACTGCGAACTATGGAAGAGTTCACTTTTTGGCAGGAGATTTTAAACATCTAAGGGCAGCTGTTGCAGCTGGACTTTGAATTTCCAGTACTGTTTGTGGGTAGATTTTTATTAGATCTGTGCTCCATGTTCCAAACAGTGTAGCCTTCAGGGAGGCAGTTATCAGTCAATGGGGATCACTTCTTGGGTTCTGATCTCGATACACTGATTTAGGGAGGAGACTGGCACACATTCAGCATGATCCATACAGGTACAATATAAGGCTGGGTGCAGAACTAAGTCACATATTTTTGGAGGACACCCCTGGGTGATTAAGCAGGTCTTTAACATGTCATACTCCTCAAAGTATAAACAGGATTTAAGCAGACTGACTCCACCTCCTATAGCAATCAGTGCTTGTGAGAGAAACAGATTGAGAGCAAGATACACAAATTCATAAGAATTTACAAGACTGGTTCACAAAGGCCACCACAGGTTCAGGTGTGGAAGAGTGCAAAGGGGCTGTCCATGTCCTGGAGATTTGGAGAATGCAGTCACAGGTCTGCATCAGGAGGCCAAAGGCCTCGGAGCCTGCAGTAGAAGAGCCAAGAGACAACATCCAAGGTGAAAATTCAGAACAGAAGCTGCCTTCCTTCTTTCCTTTTCTTCAGTTCTCTCATGCCAGGCCTATTGGTTGGTGTCACTCATAACCAGGCTTTTCTGTTTTCATTAAACCCCTTCAATCACATCAAGAGCTATGTCAATTCAATTTAGTTTATAATTCTTTTAGCATGGTCTCTGTAACTGAAAAAAAAAAGGCTTCTCTTCAGTTTAGAGCTCAAAAACATCATTGAACTGAGGTCCTAAAACCACAGGAAGCCAATTAGCACCAGTTATTTAGCATGAAACCAGTGAGACATTCCCACCCCTCCTGTCACTGTCTGTACATTCAGTTGTACACTCCAGCGCTATGCTGCTGTGTACTGCACACTCTGCCTGGCTGTCTCAAACTCGAGTTGATGTAGTTAACTACCCTCCCACCCCCACCATTCCTATACATGATAAAATAATGCTTTGCTGATGTAACTTATGAGTTTACGATGGATTGGAAACTGGTGGTTAACTAGTTACACCCAGCTGAATTGAATCAGCATGATGCTGGATGCGGGAGGCCCACCTGAGGCTGTTATGGCAGCACAAGAGGCAGAGCTAGAGAGGTAGTGCAGAGGCTGTCAGGAGTTGTTGGTTCACTTGCAGGGCCTTGTCATGCTGGTTTTCCTGATGAGCTTGGCTGTTCTCATCACTGAAGGAGCTCGGGACATGGTTGTCACTGAGGATAGCTACAGTTCACACTGGGGGAGTTCTGCTTCTCACTTTGAGCATTGCTTTCTGGCTCTGGAGGGGAGGATGGTGCACTGCTCTTCCTCCTGGAGAAGCTTATCACATTGGCTTTCATGATAGGAACTCAGCTTTCCTCATTGCTGGAGGGGCTCGGGACCTCACTGTTGCTGAGGACAGCTGTGGTACCTTTGGGGGAGCTCTGGTGCTTACCTTGAGTTTTGCTTCCTGGCTCCAGTACAGATCCTTTGTAATGGGCTGAAATAAATGTGGTTCTTGTTATTTTGCTATTGAGCAAAGCTGGCAGGGGCCTCTAGCTTTTTGAGTATTGCTTCCTGGCTCAAGTGAAGATCTTTCAGCTGGCTAGTGTTGTACACAGCTGATGTGTTTCTACCTTAACCATGTTTTGTAAAAACACCTTGCTTAACAAGCCCTATCTAGGGCAAGTTATCTCCTACTCATAGCAGCTTGGGCTGTGTCAACAAGGATAAAAAATGGTGGTTAACTGTTTCAGGGCTGGTTAGACTCCTCCTTGTGTGGAGTGTGGCTGGCCAGCCACCGGGCCGGCTAATAAAGGCTCATCAAATTCCAATCTGTTCTAGTCTCAGTCTCGATTTGATTTGAACCTGGTACACCCTCAGCCACTGCTATGAGCTCCAGGTCTTCAGCTGGACTCGTGCAGGACATCACTGTGGGATCCAGGCTCTCAGCTGGAGTCTTTGGTCTTTAGTGTATGGACAGATTTCCTACACATTTTGTACATGACTCTTTGGGTGACTAGTATAAAATAATCTCACAATTAAGTGTCCTCTATTGTATTCTTTCTCCTTGCAAAATCCCTAACTACAACATGTATCAGAGTTACTACATAGTGACTCATTTTTTTTCCTTAAGAAAGTTTATTTTAACTGCCAGTATAGTTTGTGAAATGTTTGATCTCAAATACTGCCATGTCAAATGAGAAAGCTTCCTTAAATGGGATGGTTAACTTTGAGTTCTATATTCAAGTGGACCAGGCTCAAATCTATGGGCCCCTTCCTAGCTAGGTGACTGGGCAAGCTGGGAAACACACATCATATCTATTTGCTCCCATCCAAGCTGGAGATAATAATATACCTACCTAATAAAGTACTGAAAAAATGAAACAAATCTAAGAAACATAGATAAGAGCTGTCTGAGCAAGCACTCAAGAAACAGTAGCAATTAACTGTTAAGAATGTGCACCTGAGTGATTAGTTAACTTGGGTTAATGTTCATCATTATCATCATATTGAAGATGGTGAGCAAAGTCCCCTGGGCCTTTAACTGCATGTGTTTCCCCTAGCAACATGACAAATAATTCTTAAAAGCAGGACAGTATTTCAAAATGACCCACATTAGCTATTCAGGACATTAACACTTAGAGACCTAAGCTTAGGAGCACAATAAATCCATTCTCATAACAATGTTTAGAATGCATGTATTGGTCAGAAAGCATTTTACTCTTAGATCTAAAATAGGCTCCACTAGGAAACTGGAGAAAAAGATGCCTAGAATATCTGCTGAGGTTAAAATCCTAGGTATTAGTAATGAAGAATATTAAAATTATTTGCATGCTTCAGTCCGCTGTTAAAAATACACAGTATGGAAACAACCAAGATGTCCATCACATGAGGAATGGTTGAAAAAGATGTGGTATTTCTATATAATGGAGTATTACTCAGCTAATAAGAATGATAAGTTTGAAGCATTCATACTGAAGTGGATGCCACTTGAACATATACTCATAAGTGAAATGAACCAGACACACATGTGTAAATATCGTATAGTCTCCCCAGTATAAGACGCGAAAAGCAGAAATACAAAAGGAAATGTACAACAACAACTAAAATCAATTGAGTCTGATAAGGCAAAGTGAATAGCATATGCTGCAGGATACTAATCAGCTTTTCTTCTGGATGGTTAACAACCTAAGTTCACAGATCAAAGTTGGAGAAACAGAAGAGCCACAAGGCCAGCCAACATTTTGGCTCTAGCCTTTCAAGGCCGGCGAAGAGTCAGGACTAGGAGAACCTGTAGTGCAACATCATGAAACTCAGTTGAGCTCCAAATTTTCTGAACAAGATTATGGAGCCACAGAGGAAAGAGATGGAAGTTCTATAGTGTGCCTGGGGAGAGTCACATGGAGAGAAAACTTTCTCTTAGGCTCTCACAGAGAGCAAACTGGTCAAGCATTGGCCGTGACTCATCCACATGGATGACACAGACAAAGGATCTACAGAATAAGGTACAGGACTACAAGATAAACCCTGAGGGGACTTCACTGACCTCATAAGAAACAAAAAGTACATGTGTTGGTATATAGGTCTTGCTCTATCTAGGTCTTAACCATCCATCAGAAATGTATAAAAATGAGGTATACATCGTGGGGCCATAATATTAAGCTGAGCTGTAAATGGCTATGGTCGACAATTTCTTTGGATAACTCACTATTGTTGTGGAATGCTGGACTGTGTTGGATTGTGTAGTCGAGTTCATGCACCTAAGTTAGTTGAATGACAATGGAGTGCCCATCTCTGACAGGTGTAGACAAAGGAAGGGGTATAGAAAGGAAGAATCATGATGTGTGTGTATGGACAGTATAGTTGGGATAGATAACGCTGTGCTTCTACATAATCCTATGAGAGACAAGATTTGCACTAATGGTGGTTGGACAGGATATTATGTTAGCTTCTAGTACTATGGACAACCACTAGGAAAATAATAAGGTAGAAAGTATTAATTATTGAATCTTTGATGTAATTCAGGTATAAAAAATAAGATACGCAAACAGCTATACTCTATTTACTGATAAGACATACAGTATAATAATGTCTGTAAGTATAATATCATGGATGCACCTTCTATGATACCAAAACATTATGAAAACAGCTTGCAATGTATTAATTTATTAAATCCATCTTGTCAAGGTATCTTAAAACTATCTCATTGATATTTGTACTTCAATAAAACAAAAATTAAAAAAAAAACCAAAAACCAAACCAAAACAAAAAACAGTAATTGTCAATTACCATAGATAAACCCTTTATTGGCTGAAAGACACTTCCCCAGATCACTTTGCTCTATGTACTTTCTTTGTGGTGAGCAAGATTTGACTTCAGTGATAACTACTTAAATTTTATGACATTTTTCCTGGTTTACACAGGTTCTATAACAGACACTTGGGCTGGGCCTGCTGATGCCCAATGGATTAGATTTTCCTTAGATAAGTGTCGCTTGTGCTGAAACAGGGCCTAACCAGATGGGTTGGCAAAAAAGGCCTTTGGCCAAAAGACAGAGCTTCTCAGAGATCTGGAAAAATCAGTGCAGGGATGCAACATATGATCAGGCCCTGCAGAAATGGGGTAGCGGGAGGGCATCAAATCTGAGTCCTTTTGTGAGTCCCTTGAGCCTCAGACCCTCAGTTAAAGGTGGCACAGCATTATCAGGAGACAGCTGTGCAGCGTGTAGGCCTCTTACTTGGCAGCTTGCAAGAGCTGTGTGTTTGGGCTCTGGCAGCAGCACCCCCTCCCGGCTGACAATGGCTGCACAGGGGCTCCAGGCAACACGGAAGCTGAACAGAACTGCCAAGGCAGTTAGAGTCTGTATAAGCATATATACAGACTCCATTGCTTTGGGTGAAATATGTATGACAAACCATTCTGACATTGAGAGTTTTGATCCCTCCCCTGTTTGCTGGTTGTGACAGTGAAGGGACCAAGTCTAAAGCTTCCTGCTTTGCCATTTGCATGAGGTCATTTCTTTGGAGTTTCTATTTTATACTTGGGCCTGGAATATTCTTATTAGGCAGAGCTGGGAGTCACAGGCTAAGAGGAAAGGATAATTAAAAATCAGCTGTAATCTCAGATAAGCATCTACCTGGTGAATAAATGTGTCTACCCAGTCAACAGCTATTTAATGAGCAGTAGAAGAGTTGTTCTGTGCTCTCTGGATATTAAATCAAATATGGTTTCTGCCCTGCTGGGTTGTCCATTTTCTGGGAGAAAAGTGACTTTCTTAATTTTATTATAAAATGAGAATTTAACTAGACTGTTTAAAAACAGAGTCCAAATATACATGATTTGAATAAGCACAATTCAGGTAAACGTGATTCTAGAATACGCATCTCACTTTATTCTAGGAGAAAAATGCAGGCGGATGTTGCCAGGAGGTACAGGCAAACCCCACTGCAGGTGGGAGGGCAATGGGTAGCACGGTGTGACACGTCCAAAGCTCAGCTGTGTTCACCTGCACAAAGACACACACGGTGGCTGGAGGAGCCCGCCTTTCCTAGTGCTGCAGCCAAAGTGCCTCAAGCAAGCATGACAATGTGTTGAGGCTCATAGGGCGGCAGGACATGCTGGGGAGCACGGGAAGGTGCCACGGAGGTGCCGGCAAGAACCATCTCTGCTTCACTCCTTGGCTGTGATTTAGCAGAGTCCAGGAATGCAAAAGCAACATCACAGCTCAATGCCCTCCTCCTGCAGGGCAAGAGGGCCACAAAGCTGTACTGTTCTCCCAGTGAAGCAATCCTGGCAGGGAGAGCCTCCTCAAGGGCTCTGGGAGAAAGGTTTTAATAGAGAATGCTGAACAGTGCATCAAGGCCCAGTGCCTGCAGGCAGCATGGATTCCTTCTGCTTTGCCCGTTCCACATGTAGCAGTCAGGCAAATTTGTACCCAAGGGCCAAGAACTAGCTTTTGTCTATCAAAGGTAGTGTGGGTTCATTTTTGAAAGCAAGAGATGCCAGCGAATAGTGAGGAGATAATGAGACACAGACTGCTGGCCAGCCTGTGGGGCTGTTAGGTCTGTGGCCCAGGCGTGCACATGGGGGCTGTAGCTGGGAAACAATCTGCAGGGTATTTCTACTCTTTCTGCAAGGCCGGGTATACTGGGGACTTGGAAAGGAAACTAAAGCAAGAGACACTCCTACAGTTGTCAGTAACCCAACTAAATGTATGTGGGCACGTCAGAGCCAGAGGCTATGCTCACTGCCATTGCTGAGGAGCACCTGTAGAGCACGCACACTCCAGGAGCCAGAACGCCAAGCATACTTGGCTGACAGTCATTGGCAGAAGAGCATCCCTGTCCCGGCGCACAATTTGCCTATTCACGTCCTTCCCTTCCCTCAGCTGATATATTCAGGTGATTCCTCAATATAGCGAATCAGTGCCATTAGCCTGATGTCCAAAGTCTTCCGTTGGTACTCACCACAAACGGTGCCTCAAACAGGGACACTCAGACTTGACGGTGTGGTGGGTGCCCCTGCGCACATATAATAGGTCCCACACCCAGATCTTGGCCTGGTGCTTCGCAAGGAGCAGAACTCGTGGATCTGGTTCTCGCTGCTCTTTCGCAAGTAACGCGCCCAGATCTTGGGCCCCATGCTTCCCAAGGAGCGGCACCTGCCAGTCAGGTTCTCGCTGCTCTTTCGCAAGCCCCACACCCATATCTAGGGCTCTGTGCTTTGCAAGGAGCAGCACCATAAGGCACGAGCCCTCGCTCCTCTGTTGCAAACTAGACACTGTAGGGTTCCTTACTATATGCTGTGAGTGTATTGGGACCTACTCCTTCCCTCCAACCCATAGCTGGCCACTGCTTCGCTATGAGATACAAACACCTGGACCATCTTACTCAAGCAGGTACAAACTGCAGAGCACTATGAAAGTCGCTCATTCCCTGCAGAAGGGACTGCAGGGTCCCTCCTCCTCACCTTTCCCTTCAGCCACCACTGGTGCACTCTACCCTGACCTCAAAATGGCAACTGATAAAGAACAAAAAATGGCTCCAGCCACTTCCTCCCTCACCAGAAGTGGTGCCACTTCCTCCTTCAGCTTGCATGGTTGGGTGCACGGAGAAATCGCAGAAGTATGATTTCAGCACTTCCCCTTGCGACCAAGCAGAGTGGTCGTCTTGTACTATTCCCCTGCCATCTGGCTGCAACCCTGGAGAACCCTGGGTAGTCTTCAAACACAGCCACTCGGAAACTCAAAAGATGACAGAGCTTCCTCCCAGCCCTGGCAGCAGCATTGTGGACAATTATGTAATACCCAGGATTGGGCACAGGAAAATTGGAAGGATAGGATACAAGAAATCCCAGGCCTATATCCTGTCAATTTGCAATGAACTCCCCAAGTATCCTCTTACTTGGTACTCACACGAACATCTTACCCTAAAAAGAATGAGGGACATTGTTAAGATGGCTTACAAAGCCCTTTTGATCAACAGCTGCTTGACACTCTTAGCACGGATCCTAACTGCCCTACAGATTGGAAACAGCTAGCATGAGCAATCTTGTCTAGCAGCGCCCATTTAGAATGGGCAGCACTCTTTTGTGACAAGTGCAAACAGCAGGCACTGCGTAATTAAGTGGCTGGGGTATTATTAAATTTGATTGCTTAGCAGGTGAAGGTATTTACTCCTCCTGCAATACAAGCATAGGATCCACCTCAATATTTTGATCAGATGTGGCTCTGTGTGCTGAGGGCATTTAATAAATGCAATACTGGCCCCACTTCTAACCCAGGGTTGAGGTTTTGCTTGTGCCTTTCAGAGACCGCCCCACACCCTGTGTGGATTCCTGAGAGAGATGTCCAGCCAGTCACAGACTCCTCCAGCCTGAGAGATGAACCTTCTTAGCCTTGATGATCGTCCACCCAGGGGCAGCTCCACTTGCCAACAACACAGATGCCCTCCTCCTCCTAGACAAAATCAGCCCCTCACTTGGGGACAATTTAAAACCCTTTCTCACAAATTGCTTGGTGGGATTGCCCTGAGACCTGTATGTCACCCGGTTGAGCCTGTGTAACCCCCCCACTTGTTTTTACTACCCTCCTTTTCACTCTGCTTAATATTCTTTTCTATGATGGGCTCGGTCTCATTTCCCTTTGTACTTTATTGATGTTTCCTTGCCTCCTCCCTTGCATATCTCATTTGTGACATACCCAAGCCCTAATGGCATCCGTTCCATTGGCCATATTAAAAAAAGAGGGGGAACTGTGGGCATGTCAGGGCCAGAGGCTATGCTTGCTGCCATTGAGGAGCACCTGTAGAGCACACTCCATGAGCCAGAATGTCAAGCATACTTGGTTGATGGCCACTGGCAGAAGAGCAGCCCTGTCCTGCCCCACATTTTGCCTTTTCATGTCTTTCCTTACCCTCAGCTGATCTATTCAGGTGATTCCTCAATACAGCAAATCAGTGCCATGAGCCTGGTGTCCGGAGTCCTCTGTCATACTCACCACAAATCTGCAAGGCCCTGCTGGCTGCTGCCTTGTAATACCACTAGGTGACATGGGTCAGTAACACTTCTGAAAATAATCCCAGCCCAGGCCACAGACTTGCATGATGGCACTGATTAGATAATTTGGTGCCAGAATCAGGTTTTCCAGGAACAGGTACTACTTGTGATGCAGTGCTGTCTGCTTCCATGACCAAAGCAGCATAAAAAGAACCCACTAGCATTCGACACACCTGCCAGACCTCTCTTCCTTCCTGCATGGTTAGGACCTGACCTCTGGGCTGTGTGGCTCCTGCATGCATGTGACTCATGACATTTGCTTCTCCTTTGGGCTCCTCAAAGTACCTGCTTACTCCCAGGTACTCTTCAGAGGCAGTGCCGAGGTAGCCGAGATGACATGTGGCTGGAGTCCCAGCTTTGGGGGGTGCCTATGTGCACAGACATGAACATGACCCTGCTGTGAGCACCTGTGGGCTGTTTAGTCTGAGGTCAAGGGAAGGTGAGGGCAGCAGGAAACCCTAGCACTGATGGACCTCCTTAACTGCAGCTGCTTCTGACCCTGGCAAGTGTTGCAGTTAATTGTGGTGTCAACTTGAATAAGAAATACCCAGCAGATGAACTAAGCAAAGTTCTGGATGTGTCTGGACAATGAACTTACTAAAGGAGGTTCTACCCAGGATGTGGGAGTGTTAAGCAAACAATGACAAGCTTAGAGAAGAATACAGCCAGCTTGAAGTTGAGGGCTCCAGGCAGGATCTCCTGGAGTAACTCCAAGTCTAGGGTTTGAGCTGGGTTTTATGGATAGGGGAAGGGGCCTTGGGGGATGGGCTTAGGTGAGCTGGAGTGAAGGGGGTGTGCCAGGTTAGGGGAGCAGGAATGTATGAGTACATTGCTGTAGCAATGTACCCTGTGACCTGCAGGGTGGGACAGGTGTGTCTGGTCCTGCCTGTTCTGTGTTTGGGCAGCTGGAACCCCTTCCAGAAACTGGGGCAGCTGGGGAGAGGTAGGTAGAGGGTCAGAGCTGTCAGGAAGCACCAACCAATAGGTTGGTAGCCTGGATGGAATAAAAGGGAAAGAAGTATCACTTTGCTTCTCTGGAGGAGCTCCAGTCTCTGACACCACCTTTGGACCTCTCATCTCCAGGCTTCCAGTGCAGGCTCCTACCTTCCACTTCAGCCCTTTTGCCTTCCCCTCTCATCTCCTCCCCACTCTGCAAGTGGCCATTGGACCTTATCTTGTAGTCATAGACACAGTAGGTTAAATCTGTTACTCTAGTGAGCCCTAACTCATGCAGCAGGAGCTCCCTTGCCACCCAGACCGAGTTCTTTCAAGTGGTCAGCATTCAGCAGTGGTACAGCGGGAACACGAATCTCTCTGCATTCTGCCACGTGGCAGCATGTAACTGCTGGGGCTGTGTCATGGAAGACAGCTCAGCTTCCACCTTGCTTCCAGGATCACCTGCCGGGGGAAACCAGAGGCCACACGGGAGGACTCTGGAGTATCCTGCAGATGCTTGTGTCGGGGGAACCAAGGGCTCCCGGCAATGGCTCCTCCAGCTTTAGCACAGACTCCAGTGACTGCAGAAAGGGCTGATCTCAAGCAATGAGTCTCATGGGAAACCAAGTAAAGCTGCACCCACATTCTGGTGCTAGAGGCCTGGGAGACACTTGTGGCTCAGGGCATGGGGACGTTTCGGGGTGATTTGTTATGGCACAACAGATATCTATTCAGAAGAGGGAATTTGTGGAAAGTAAGCAATTTCAAGGAGGGAGCAGATGAGTGTGTCACACGCAAACTCATAATAAAGCCCACAGTGATGAGAAATTTCATTTAGGTAAGTAATGGGGCAAAAAGTCTCAAAGCCAACAATGAATACCTTGCCATGTGCACTATTTCTAGTGAAATAGAAAAAAAAAGATGCTATCATGCAGGATGCCAATGAAAAAACATGTTCTGAAAGTCTGTGGGACTCACCAAACATTTCCTTTTGTACCAATGACCTCACATGGACATTTTAGTAGTCCATACATTGTGTCAGCCTGGCTGCATCAGCTGGGCTGTTCCACACTCTGGGCTCTGGTGCCCTGCCCCGTGGAGTGGGGATGGCTTGCCCCAGAGTGATGCGCGCAGAAAGAGTACATAAAGGGGCTGAAGAAGGATCTGACATTCCACTTCCTTGGAGGGACTTCAGTCTGCAGTCAGCTTGGCCTTCATCTCCTGGCTTCCAGTGCAGACTCTTTGGCCTTGGGCATAGATCCTTCAGTTTTCCATCACAGACTGTTCAGCTTCCACTGCAGATTGTTCAGCCTTGTTGCAGACCCAATGCCAAACTGAGAGAGACTCACACAAAATCACTGCCATGAGCTCCAGCGTTGGACTGAATCCTTCAGTCTCAGGTGTGTAGATGCCCTCTGCACGCTTCCTCATCTGATTCTGCGGCTGACTGTATAAGCCAATCTTGTAGTCTTTATACATTGTGCATCCTGTGTTATATTTGTTCCTTGTATTATATGTTTGTCTAGTAAAACCCTGACTAATACAGACATGTAATGTCACACTTAGCCTGAAGTTGTAGAGGGCTTAGAAACCCGCCCTGGAGCACTCTAAGCACTGAGATGTGCTGTGGGTGCTCACAGAAGTTACCCCAAACTAGAGTAAAAGCTTTCTTATGATCTAAAAGACTGCAAAAAATTTTCTTGAAAACAATAACCACTGTTACCTCATATTTATTAACATTGTTATTTATTAACATTGCAATTTATACATTAAGAGCATCTTCACCACACCTTGTTTTATGCTCACAGGAAACCCTGTGAGGCTGGTGAGTTCGTGGAAGGGGAAAATCCAGCCAGTTTTGTCTGCCAGGGGAGGGAAAAATTCAGAAAGGGGCCCTAGGTACTTGGTTAAAGCTGTGTAGATAACCACGGTGAGGTCCTTGACGGAGAGCTCAGGCTCCTCCCAGGATGTCTTGGCAACATTCATCAGGGGATGCTCATCTGTTGGCACTTTCACATTCTCCAGAATACCTCTAGCACAGCTGTCCATAGCAATCCATCCCATTGTGTGTCAGTCCTGCCCTTCATGGTCTGAGAAAAAAACCATGATTTCTTTCCATTCTGGTTCTTAAAAGACACATAACTTGAAATTGTCCCTGTCAATCCTCAGAGTGAGTGGGTGTGCTCTTCTTGGTTCTCTCTGGAAGCTACCTTATCTACAGTAAGAAAGCTAAAATTCTGCCTGGCAAGAAAACCACTGTATTAGAGCTATGCTATGTTCTTTAACTGAAATGGCACCATTCATTTGACTGACTTCCTTGAGATTTCCAGATGTTTCTTAAGCATCAGTCTAGGCCAGAATGTTACGAACATGGAACACATATTATGGCAGGCCCTGAGGACACAACTGGATGATCCACAAAGTTCAGGAGCAACAACCCCTCTCAGGAGGATACTCTGAGGAGGAAACCCTCATAAGCAATATACAACTACAAATACAAATAATGACTAATGTGTGCTAATTAACACTTCGTGTGCCTTGTCTGATGTAATCTTCATAATAATCCCATGAAGCAGAGAAAGGTCTAGTGGTTTAAATATCAATATCACACGTAGTCACATGATTTCTTTATCATGGGAAGGAAGTCCATTTTGATAACTTATGCTGTGCACAACTGTTTCCCTGCAGCAGCCGCCACCCTGAGGGTTGTCTGCTAGGAATCTGGTCAATTGAGTGTTTTTCACATTTTCAAGCATGTTAGCCTCTCACTGCTCCCATTATAGGTCTAGGTTCATCCAGTTCTATATGTATATGAAAGAGTGTATGAAACAGAACTAAGTGTAGTTTGGGATTCTGAGATATTCAAGTGATTACCTATTTAGCCAACCCTTTGCCTATAGCTCCAGATGGCTCCTACGCACCTAGTTAAGACAGGATAGGAGAAACCCAACTTCCAAACTCATGTGTCTGTTTCCATGTTCCCAACAGGATCATCTAGAAAACAAGTGAAGAAAAATTTAACCAAAGAACCTACTCTTGTGCAGATAATACCATAGATATTTAAAAACCTGTGTTCTTGAAAATCATTCCAGCAAGTATGACCAGGAACTTATTTCTAGCTCTTTCTTCACATTGATAGAAGCACAGTGAGTGGCAGCCAGGTGAAAACTGACAGAACCAAGAGTAAGACCAATAGCCCTTTCCAAAGAAGGACCTCCGTGTCTCCATTTCCAGGACTTCGGCCATGGCCGTGGGCTTTAAACCAGTCCACTACTTCCTGCAGGGTAAAGGGTTGAGCCTCATAACCAAGCTCCTTCTTAGCTTTCTCTAGGCTGAAATAATGTGTGACACCAGTTTTATAAACCTCAGTGCGGGTGAGGAAGGGCTGGAAGTTGTAGAACCGGCTCAGAATGAAGTGGGACATCTCTGTCAGGAAAGCGAAGTAGTAGATCAGGGTGAGCGGCAGGCGGGTGGATGGGAATGTGTAGCCCAGGCCCTCAACTAAAGGTCGGAAGAACTCAAAGTTGTTCACAGGTCTGCCATCTGAGATGAAATAGGGCTTCCCAGAGGCAATGTGGCCCTTGGTGGCCTTTAGGGCCTCTGAGGCCAGAATGTGTGCCTGCACCAAGTTATCCACATGGACAAACTCCACTAGGCTGCTGGGGTCGCCGTACACGAACCTGAACAGGCCCCTCTCGATGTAGCTCACTATCCTGGGCAGGGTCCTTTGTTCTCCAGGTCCATAGATGCCAGCTGGCCTCAGGGCACAGGTTCTTAAGACACCATCTCCCGTCTCTAGGAAAGAACCATTTGCCTCCAACACCTTCTTCTCTGCGATAGATTTGGTCCGGGAATAGTGATCAGGGTGCAGGTGAAGGGGCAGGTAAGGCAGGGACTCATCTCCATTTCTGATGACTTGGCCTCCAAAGATGACATTGAACGTGCTCGTGTATACCAGTCTAGGGACTCCTCGCCTCCAGCAGGTCTGCAGGACATTGTCGGTTCCACCCACGTTGACTTCCTCGATCAGGTTCCGGTTCAGTTGCTCCCGCCCTGACATGCCATAAGAGGCAATGTGGAACACACACCCAATGTCCACATCGCAGAAGGCTTTCTCCACATCAGCAAGGTGGCGGATGTCTCCATGCACAAATTTGATTCCTTGTGGGATGGTCTGGGCAGGGCGGCTGACATCAAACAGAATCACATGGACTCCTTTCTGGTGTAGAGCACAGCCCAGGCTGAAATGAGGACCATTCAAAGTCAGAGCAAGTCAACCTGCCCTGTGGTTAGGACAGTGTAGAGAAAAAGTCACCAACTAAGACGAGGCTGATTTACACTTTCCTTCTTCCTCCTGAATCTCTCACTTTACAAGTTCACAAATGTTACACAAAGTTTTTAAAATGTGCCTCACCTATTTAAATGATGACTTCAGTGTGAAAGAATAGCTATTATTTTAAATTCTTGGAGGCAGCAAGATGACAGAACGCTAAGCAGCAGCAGAAGAGCCTGTCCAAGTGCTGCCATCCAGATGTGGGAACATGCAATACAAGGAAGATGAGGAGGAGGGAGGGGAGGCTTTGTGGGCCCAGAAAGGCACTGAGGTAGGAACTGAAGCCCACAGAGAGGGTAAGGAGAGAACCTTTAATGAAGAAGCAAGAGGTAACCAATGGCACCTTCTCCCTGATACGGAAAGTGCTGGTGGCCCCACAGGCCACCACAGAGAGACATAGTGGAGAGGAGCAACATACATGAAGGACTGTATTAGCTGCTGGAGAGTAGCAAAGGCTTAGCAGTTCCATGCATGAATGGAGGGGCTAACAGCGTGGAGGTGGAGAGGGCAGAGAGTGAAGGAGAGACAGACATTGCCAGGAAGCCATTTTAGAGAGACAGAACTCAGAACACAGAGCAAATGCTGGCTCCATCTACTGGCTCCAAGCTGGGCTCAGACCTGTGAAAGGGGTCCTGAGAGCTACATGCTGCCAGAGGGTGCTTGGTGGCTTTTTGGGATAAATTGACATGGATCAGGGAAACTCTCCACAGGTTGTTTATCAGTGACAGCAGAGCCAAACCTGGAAGTGGATTTTTTTCATTTTCTTCTCTCTCTTGTTTTTGTGGCCGTAATTTTGCTTTTTCACACTTTTTTTCATGTGTGTATATATGTTTCTGTGTGTGTGAATATGTGTGTGTTGTGTTTACTCTTTCTCCTTCATTGTTTGAACTTGTATTTATATGAATGTGAATGTGATGGCTAGCCTCTTTGTGGCTGTGGTGCTGTTCATTCCTCTTTCTGTGTCTTTCTCCTCTTCCAATCTTTTGCACCAGTTTCCCTACGTTATTGTGATTTACCTTTGTCCTCCAGCCTCCTAATCTCTTTATCCTCTTTCAATTCTCTATTTTCTCCCTATGCCATTTTAAATTTTAACCCCTGAGGGCAAAACTGGTTTGCTTTAGACTTTGTTCTGTAATTACAAATCTAGTTCATCTGGTTAACGATGACAAGTTAATGATTACTTTAGTTTGTCATTTTCTATGCTACATTTTATTTTATTTGTTTATTTATTTATTTTTTTTGGCAGAACTGGGGATTGAACTCAGCCCTTGCACTTGCCAGGGAAGCGCTTACTCTACTGAGCCATCTCCCTGGCCCTTAGGCTATGTTTTATGTCATTATTATTAGTAGCACTATAGCCGAAAGTAACATAATTGCTTTAAACAGCTGCTATAAACAACACCCCAGCAATTAAGGTTAAAAAAAGAAAAGAAAGGAAAGAAAATGAGGAAACACTTAAACAAAAGGGAACCCCAACATCACCTAAAGCACACCCAGGGTGTAATGAGGTAGGACAACCTGAATACCACCAACCCTAGCTGCTCTGAAGTGGTAACAACAAAGTAATTGAATCAAGCTCCAGAAAAAAAATAAAATCAGGAATAGCCTCTCAGGTAACTGCAGAGATGGTATCCACAATGAACTCCATGCTTAGTAAATCTAGGACAGATACAGACAAGAAAATAGAGAAAGAAAGCCATGATTTCTCAGCCCAGGGAAGAAATGGAATCCAGATGGCAGATTCAAGCAGATATTCAGAAGAATACAAATTCCACTGAAAGCATTACAGTACCTTAAGCCAATGTGAGGACAGGATCTCAGATATAGAAGAAAGGCTTGCAGCTAATGATGATGAACTGAAAAATCTCTTAAAAGTAGCAAGAGATCATGAGAAATCAATATAGCAGCTGTTACATGATACAAAGAATACCTTAAGACTAAGTGACATCCAGGAAAAAGCATGAGGTAACACAAATGCTAAAAAATCTCTTCACAGATGTCATGGCAGAAAACATCCCAGGTAGAAAAAAAGAATTTGACATACAGAGGCATATAGACCTCTAATTTAGCCATGACAAAAAAAAAAAAAAAAAAAAAAAAAAAAAAAAAAAAAAAAAAAAAAAAAAAAAAAAAAAAAAAAAAAAAAAAAAAAAAAAAAAAAAAAAAAAAAAAAA
>PVKA01008186.1:0-24922 GCA_004027165.1 Ctenomys sociabilis | reverse complement strand
CTAGATCTGACTCATAGTAATCCACCTGTTTACAGTCTCCCAAGAGTTGGGATTACAGGCCCACGCCACCATGCTCAGTCTTAATTGCCATCTCAGTGTGCCCCAGGGGCAGGTCCAGCAAACCACACCCAGGGATCTAACCCCTGGTCCCTATGCCTGCTTGCAGGTGCTTTAGTCCACTGAGCTATTTGGATGGCCATTAAGTATAGAACATTAAAAGCTGTTAGGGAAAAGAAGCAAATCACCTATGAGGGTAAGCCCATCAGAATCACAGTTGATTTTTCAGCACAAACCCTCAAGTCAAGGAGAGCTTGGCCAGAAGTATTTTAAACTCTAAAGAAAACAACCTCCAACCCAGACTGATGTACCCTGCAACATTATCTTTCAAAACTGATGGAGAAATAAGATACTTTCATGACAAAGAACTGCTGAGGAAGTTTATGACCACCAAACCAGCATTACAAAATGTTTTGAAGGACATTCTAGAAAAAGAAAACAAGGGCCAGCCAAATACCTCAGTGGATTAAAGCACAGCTGAGGGTTCCATCCCCGGGCCTGCTGTGCTGGCACCTCCCCCGGGGTGCACTGAGGTGGCAATTGAGATGGGTATGATGGCACATGCCTGTAAGCCCAGCTCTTGGGGGGCTGTAAACAGGTGGATTACTAAGAGTACGATCTAGTAGTGAGACCCTGAACACCCTGTAGACCCTTCCCTAAAGTACGAGAGAGAGAGAGAGAGAGAGAGAGAGAGAGAGAGAGAGAGAGAGAGAGAGAGAAGAGAAAAAAAAAAGGATTACATTCACATAAATTCCATCAGAAGGAACCCACCAGGCAAGGCAAATAAGTAAACAGAAGGAAGGAGAGAGCAAAAGAGGGTAAGTCAACAATAAGAAAATAACATGACAAAGATAAGTCAATACATGTCAGATGTAACCATCCATGTCAGAGCCCTCAGTTCACCAATAAAAAGACATAGACTTGCAGAATGGATCAAGATACATTACCCAACAATATGCTGCATACAAGAAACACATTTAATTCCAACAGGAATTCACAGACTGAAAATCAGAAGATGGAAAACAATATTCCATGAGACAGGAACTTAAAAAAAAGCAGGGGTAGATATTCTAGTAGCAGACAATGTCAACTTCAAGCCAAGACTATTCAAAAGAGATAAAGAAGGTCACTATATCCTTGTAAAGGGAACAATCCAAGAGGAAGGGATAAAAATCATAAATATATATGCAACAAATACCAGTGCACCCAGCTTTATAAAATATATATTAATGGGCATAAAAAAATCAAGCACTAATACAGTTGTATTGGGGGATTCCAATAGCCCCCCTGTCACAAAAAGACAGATCAACTAGACAAAAAAAATCAATAAATTAATAGAACTTAACAAACTTTTGGAAAATGGACTTAGTTGATGTCTACAGAGTGTTCTATCCCAAAACCTTACAATACATATTCTTCACAGGTGCAATAGTATATTCTTCAAAATAGACCACATATTAACCTATAGAACATGCTTAAGTATGTTCTAATGCAAAGGAATTGAAATTATCTCATACATAATATCAGATCATAGTGCAATGAAATTGTAAATCACCAGCAAAAGAAGCTACAGGAACTTCATAAACATGTGAAACTTAAATAGCAACCCCCCCACCCCCACCCCCAAGGCTGGCCAAATAGTTCAGCAGCTTAAAGCACCTGCAAACAGGCACAGGGGCCAGGGGTTAGATCTCCTGGCCTGCCATGCTGGCCCCGCCCCTGGGGCGCGCTGAGACAGCAACTGAGACTGGGTGTGGTGGCATGCACCTTTAATCCCAGCTCTTGGGAGGCTGCAACAGGGGGATCACTATGAGTCTGATCTAGTAGTGAGACTGTGAGCACTCTGTAGACCCTCTAGTAAAAATTAAAAAAATAATAAAAGTAAAAATAAATAGCACCCTCCTAAACAACCAATGGGTCAAAGATGAAATTAAAGAATAAATTAGACAGTTTCTACAGTTAAATGATAATTAAAATAAAACATTCTGGAACTTTATGAGACACACTGAAAGCAGTTTCAAGAGGGAAATTTATAGCAGTGAATACCCATATTAGGAAAATAGAGCAAGCACAAATAAACAACTTAACACTGAGCTTCAAACATCTAGAAAAAGAAGAGTGGACTAAGTGAAAAGCTCAAATGATGGAAAGAATTATACAGATCAGAGCAGAAACTAATGTCTTGGAGACTAAAATTCTTTTCAGTGATGTAACAAACCACCATGACTCAATTTGTTAGATCTACCAAGAACTGTTCTTAATATGGAATATACCTATAGTTCTCAGTTTCACCGCCTGGGCAGTTGTCCATTTCTGGTTTAACACTACCAGAGAGGTTTTTCCAGCAACTAAAGGTATCAGCAAATGACTCTGTGGATATATTCTACAGAAATACTAACCGGAATCCCAAGTAGCCACCTCCTCCTGTAATGAGGACAGTTTCTTCTGGAGATCTTTGAGAGTCCATATGACAATCAACTGGACCTGTAAGAAAGAAGCATATGGTATTATTATGATCCAAATGCTAATATAAGCTCATAAGAACAAAAATTTTGAGCTCATAAGAGCAAAAAGGGGGTTGGAGATGCAACGCAGAGCACAACCCTAGCACAAAGATGAAACCAAAAAGGGGACAAAAGTCAAGTACCCAAGAGTTGGGTTCTAGTGAGAGCTGTGTGACAGTAGCTCTTCCTCTTCATTTCTTAGGCTTCAAATTTCTTCTTATGTAATACAGTATCTGTCCCATCTAACTGATACTCAATGTGAATGTAAACTAATTTAATACGCCAGGATGTGGTGTAAAAACTACAGAGCACTTTTCAAATGTAAGACACCACTATCAAATCTTGGAAGGTTGGAACAGTTCTGCAAAGAATCCACCTAGAGAAAAGTCTTTCCACCATGCTCCAGAAAACCAAAAACAGAACTCTAAAGAAAGCTCTCAACATCTTTTATTTAAAGTGGCTCAAGACAAAGATGTCCACTATCACCACTCCTATAGTTTTGGAAACATTATCCACAGCAACAGACAAGAAAGAGAAATAAAAAGAATAAGGGTGGAAGGGAGGAAGTTAAATTAACATTTTTTTGCAGATGACATGATACTCTATATAGAAGACCCCTCAAAAGACTACCAGAACACTTAATAAACAAATTCAATGGCACAGCTGAACATAAAGTCAACACTCAAAAATCAGTAATATTCCTGTACACAAACAACAAACTCATTGAGAGAGAAATTAGGGAAACAACATCCTTCGCAATAGCATCCACAAAAATGAAATATTTAGGAATAAATCTAACAAAGCAAGAGATCAATATATTGAAAATTATAGTACTATGAAAATGGGAGATCTCATATCAGAAAATGGAAAGACATCCCTTGTTCATGGAAAGGTAGAACCAACGTTGTGAAAATGGCCATACGCCCAAATCTGTTACACAGATTTAATGCAATCCTGATCAAAATACTATTAGTATATCTCACAGATCTAGAGGAAAAAAAATCCTAAAATTTATCTAGAACCAGAAAAGACCTAGAATAGCACAGGCAATTCTGGACAACAAAGGCAAGGCAAAAGGCATCACAATCCCTGACTTGAAATTCTACTACAAAGGTACTGTGATAAAATTAGCATGGTACTGGCAACACCCCCTCCCAACCCCAACAAAACAAAACAAAACAAAACAAGAAATAGCCAGGGAGAGAGCTCAGTGGCATAGGTGCCTGCCTGGCAAGTGCAAGGTCCTGAGTTCAATCTCTGGTACAAAAAAAAAGCAAACAACCCCCTCTTCAAATCAAACAATAACAACAAAAACCAGGACTGAAGGTCAGTAGAACAGATTAGAAAATACTGACACAGTTACAAACACATTCTGCCACCTTGTCAAAGGAGCCAAAACATCTTCAATGGAAGAAGGATACTCCTTTAATAAATGGTGCTGGAAAAACTGGCTTTCCACATGCTAAAGACTAAAACTAGACCCATGTCTATCACCCATACACTAAAGTCAAAATGGACCAAAGATCTAAATATTAAAACAGAAACACTATGTTTACTGGACGACAAAGTAGGTAGAAATCTTGAGGACACATGAGTAGGTAGAGTTTATGAATAAAATCCAAACTGAACAGCAAGTACTTCAACAAATGAACTACTATATCATCTTATTAAAAAGTTTTTATTTGTTTTCTTTCCTTTTTATTATTATTTTTAAAGAATACAAAATAGTATATGTACTGCCGAAGCGAGCACTAGAACACAAAATAGTGATAGAAGAAAACAAATTATACATAATACAAGATTTCACTAAACAAAGTAATAGGAATTCATCAATGGTTGCTGTATTACATGACGCTATGTGCAAATTAGTTTTTCAGATTACCAGATATAAATGTTTTAAAAAAATAAAAAACAATGACTAAGAAGCTATAAGTAATTCAAGAGAGGAAAAAAATCAGAGTAAAAACAAAAACTGTAAGCATTAACTATTTTTATATTCATATAATTAGAATTCTCAAAGTAGAAAGGAGTAGGTAATAAATATTTAAAGATTTGAAATTTCTGAATTTAGTTCAACTTATAATACCATATTTCCAAGAAAAATGAACCTTTTGCACAAGAAATTTTAAGTAAAATTATACCAAGATACACAAAAATGAAATTGTCCAAAACTTATTATAAAGAAAAAAATGGTTAAAGCATATACATAAAAAATATTAGCTATGGAAGAACAAAATTAAATAGCATCTTATTCCACATTAGAAAGCAAAAAAAAGGGCCAAGTGTGTAAGAAACTAGATTACTTAAAGGACTGAAAGAAAAACAAGATGTAGTGAAAAGCAGAAATAGAAATGGAAATGTACAACAACTAAAATCAATTGAGTCAGATAAGGCAAAGTGAATGGCATATGCTGCAGGATACTAATCAGCTTTTCTTCTGGATGGTTAACAACCTAAGTTCACAGATCAAAGTTGGAGAAATAGAAGAGCCACAAGGCCAGCCAACATTTCGGCCCTAGCCTTTCAAGGTCAGCGAAGACTCAGGACATAGGAGAACCTCTAATGCAACATCATGAAACTCAGTTGAGCTCCAAATTTTCCGAACAAGGAGATTATGGAGCCACAGAGGAAAGAGATTGAAGTTCTATAGTGTGCCTGGAGAGAGTCACATAGAGAGAAAACTTTCTCTCAGGCTCTCACAGAGAGCAAACTGGTCAAGCATTGGCCGTGACTCATCCACATGGATGACAAAGACAAAGGATCTACAGAATAAGGTACAGGACTATAAGATAAACCTGAGGGGACTTCACTGACCTCATAAGAAACAAAAAGTACATGTGTTGGTATATAGGTCTTGCTCTATCTAGGTCTTAACCATCCAGCAGAAACGTGTAAAAATGAGGTACACACTGCAGGGCCATAATAATAAGTTGAGCTGTAAATGGCTATGGTCGACAATTTCTTTGGATAACTCACTATTGTTGTGGAATACTGAACTGTGTTGGATTGTGTCGTCGAGTTCAGGCACCTAAATTAGTTGAATGAGAATGGAGTGCCCATCTCTGACAGGTGTAGACAAAGGAAGGGATATAGAAAGGAAGAATCATGATGTATGTGTATAGACAGTACAGTTGGGATAGATAATGCTGTGCTTCTACATAATTCTATGAGAGGCAAGATATGCACTAATGGTGGTTGAACAGGATATTATGTTGGATTCTAGTACTATGGACAACCACTAGGAAAATAACAAGGTAGAAAGTATTAATTATTGAATCTTTGATGTAATTCAGGTATAAAATAAGATACACAAACAGCTACACTCTCTTAATTTACTGATAAGAGACATCGCTATAATAATGTCTGTAAGTATAATATCATGTATGCACCTTGTATGATATGAAAACAGTTTGCAATGTATTAATTTATCAAATCCATCTTGTCAAGGTATCTTAAAAAAACCTAAAAAACAAAAACAAGATGTGTCTTCTCTGAATTTTATACTTAGCAAACATACCTTTGAAAACTAAAAGTGAAATATTTTCTAGTTATACAAACTTGAAATATTTTAATACCTCCTGATGTAGCATATAGGAAATATCAAAGAGCATAATTCAAAAGGCATGAGAAGTTTCAGTATGCTCCTGGATGAACAATAAAGAGCTCTCAAAGTGAGTTATTCAGGACTGTATAAAATATATTAGATGAACCTTTATTTAAAAGGTCACTGAAGATTTCTATGAAACAGTACCAATTTTATGTCGAGTTATACATGTATTTTTTCATATATATGTGTGTATGTATGTATAAAAGACAGGGAAGAAGTAATATAAAGTCAACAGAAAAAAGAAATATACTTTTTAAAGTTTCTAATACTAGGAGAAGATATCATACAATGTCTTTTAGATAAATTGCAATTCAAAGATATAGTACAAATCGTAAAACAAAAATTAAGATCAAGCAATATTCAGAAAATTAAATACTAATTAATTAAAAAATAAATGTTTCAAAACAACTGAACTAAGAAAAAGTTTTCATGATAGTAAAGAAATACTGAGAATAAAACATAAGATAAATGCTGTAATGACAAATAAATGAACATCACTTCTGACAGTCTGGGGATAGGATATCCCACCAAGTTCTAGTGTGTTGTGGACATAGATAATGACCATGACACTTACTGGTGGCCAGATGTCACTTGTGAGACTGAGCTACAGCTATTTCCTTGTCTTTTTTTTTTTTTTTTGCAGAACCAGGGATTGAACTCAGGTCCTTGTGCTTGCCAGGCAAGCAATTATTCCACTGAGCCATCTCCCCGGCCTGCTACAGCTATTTCCTTGAAATCCACCCTGTAGTCCCATATGGAGTCTTGACCCATAGTGTGCAAGAGAAGTCCATTTGTAGAGTGTGCTGATGGAAATATTTTGCTGCTGTGTACAAAAGAATAACTGAAAGACTACTATCGTACAACTCTTATTCTCTTGTGTTTGTTTGCCCTATTGGGTTTGTTCTTTCCATTCTCATTCATGGGGTTGTGATCATTTTGCTCCCTCTCTAGAACATCATTTAGTAGTCTGTGTAGGCTTTGCTTTGTCATAATGAAATTCTTTATTTGTTTGTCATGGAAGTATTTTACTTCTCCACTATACTTGAGAGTTTTGCAGGGTGTATCAGTTTGGGTTGGAATTTGTTTTCTTGTAAGACGAAGTACTCTGCTCCATGCTCTTCTTGACTTGATGGTTTGTGAAGAGAAATCTGTCATTATTCTGATGGGTTTCCATTAAACATGATCTGTTTCTTTTCTTTAGCAGCTTTTAGTATACTGTTCCTGTACTGAATTTCTGGGATCTTGATTATTATGTCTGGTCATGGCTTTAATTGGGTTGATGTACCTTGGAGCTCTGTATGCTTTGGTTAGCTGAATGTCAGATTGTTGCCCCATATTTGGGAAGTTTTCTGCTATTACTTCTGCCCATATTCTTTTTATATCATTTGTATTGACTCCTTCCTTCTCATTGATGCCTATTAGTCTCACACTGTTCATCTTTGCATCATCTTACAGGTGTTGAATTATTTTTTCCTGCATCCTAGTTTTTAAGAGATCTCTGCTTACTTTTTCACTAGCTGCAATGGTGTCTTTAAGGTCAGAAAGTCTATTTTCACTTTCACTCAAACGGATTTGCCAGCCTGTGATTGAGGTTTTAATTTCCCATATATCACTTTGAATCTGTTTCATACATTCTATTTCTTTCCTATATTGCTTATTCAGGGGTTTCCTCATTTTAATATTCTGCTCTATTTTTTATCAGTGTACTCTTTAGAAGTACTCAGTACTTCTTTGATTATAGTTGTCACTACATTTTTTATTTCAGAAATTATTTGTGATCTGATTTCTTCTATACCTTTCTGCAGTTGTTTCTTTATTTCCAATGCTATTATTTCAGAGATTTCAGGTGTGTGATTTCCAATTTCCTCTATGCTAGTGTCTTCTGCATTTGTACTGGGTGAACTCAGGGCCTGAGACTGTTTTCTGTTCCTTCTCTTTGTCATTTTGTATACCACTGATTTTTGACCTTTGGCGTAGAGCTTAGATAGTTATTACCTTAGCATCAGGTCCGGATCTAGGAAGTTAAGACTCCTCCAGGTGGGTGTGGGTTGGGTCTGGCTGCTGTGCTCCTCTTCTTCCTGCTGCAGCCTTGCAGGTGAACCCTTTATGTTATACTGGCAAGATGTTCTGCTCCTGAATCAGCTGGGGGGTTCTTGCCTCTACCCTCTTTGCAGAGAGTTCTGCTGAAGGGTTTTACACTGGGCCTGTGCTCTGGTTTGCTTCAGGATCCAGTGGCCCAGGCAGTCTCACTCACACACTGGGCCTGCACTCTGGGTCACTTCAGAGTCTGGTGGCCTGGGGCAGTCTCCTATTAATCAGTTTTGAGACTGTCTCATTGCATTGCAGCATGTCCAGGTCTCCCAGAGTTCTTCCCACATAGCCCACAGCCGCAGAAGTTGCAGACAATGGTTTAGGAAGACTAGAGACTCCAAGCAACGTGCTGAGGATCTGGAGCCAGGACACCATTAAAAAGTTTTTGAGCCTCAAAAAGAATCACCAACAGAGTGAAAAGACAACACACAGAGTAGGAAAAAATTTTAATCAACTGTCCCTTAGACAAAGGATTTCTACCTCAAATATACGAAGAACTGAAAAAATCAGGCCCCAAAGGAAAAAAAAAAAAAAAAAAAAAAAAAAAAAAAAAAAAAAAAAAAAAAAAAAAAAAAAAAAAAAAAAAAAAAAAAAAAAAAAAAAAAAAAAAAAAAAAAAAAAAAAAAAAAAAAAAAACAATAAAAAAATGGGGCATCTGAGATGAATGCATACTTTGCAAATGAAGAGATACAAATGGCAAATAAATGTAAAAAAAAAATGTTCAACACCATTGGTTATCCGAGAAATGCAAATTTCTCAAGATTCCAACTCTAGAAAGAAGGGCTGCCATTAAGAAATCAACCAATAATAAATGTTGACAGGGCTGTGGAGAAAAAGGAACTCTTTTCTGTTGGTGGAAGTATAGACTGGTACAACCACTATGGAAATTTGTGTGGAGATTCCTTAAAACAGGATTAGCCATTCCATTTGACCCAGCTATTCCCCTTCTGGTTATTTTCCCAGAATTAAAAACATCATAGCACAGTGATGTATGTGCATCCATGTTTATAGCAGCATAACTTGTAATAGCCAAACCTTTGGAAACAACCCAAATGCCCATCAACCAAGGAAAAAAAAAATTAAAAAGATTTTTTAATATAATAGAGTATTACTCAGCTATAAAGAAGGACAAGTGCAAGGTTTTTCTAGGTAAGTGGATGCAACTAAGAGACTATATTTATAAGTGAAATAAATCAGACTCATTTGTAAATATCCTATTACCTCCCTAATGTAAGAAACTAAAAGAAGAAACAAAATCCACAACGTCCAATAGGTATTGTGAAATGGGAAGAAACTGCTCAAAAGGAAAGAACAACTGGGATGGAGAAAGGTGAAGAGGAAGGAAAAAGAAAAACTATTTATATACAAGATAGTTAAGATAATTACACCATTAATTTCTCTTAATTCATTGAAAAGAAAGGTTTGTGCTAACATTGTTTGATCAATTTTTCACTCCTATATCTTGTAATCTGGGCAATCTATCTACTTTGAAGATAACAATATGCAATGCATTGACTGCCGTTAATCACTCCTATTATTTTATTTTGAAACTCTGTATCCTTATTTTTATTTCTTTAAAATAAAAAGGTAAAGTGGTTCACCACAATATGACCTAATATGACTTTATTAACCCCATAATAACTTTAAAAAGAGAGGGCAAAGCCTCCTCTATGTAGCAGCCTCTAGCCCTCATCGCAGAAGCCTTGCAAGCCTTCAGTCAAAGCCCCACATCTGTGGCATCCTGTTTCATTCTTCCTTTTCACAGATGTCTCCCTAACCCAAGTCCACTCAGGACTCTAATATATCCTTCTTTCAAAAGCAGGACAAGCAAAAGTGTGCTGCACAACTCCCTGCATGTAAGGAGAGGCATACAAGTCTTCATGGGCAGTGGGAGTACACACACACATGCATATCCATGGGTCAACAGAGACACTGTGGCTAGGCAGCTTCCTCCCAGCCCTGGCCCCAGGCCTGTAGGTGGATATGAACACGTAAGAGTGTAGGGCCAGGTGCTGGAGGAACAGTGTGGGTGGGCTACACATGAAGACTCAAACATGCCCCAAGAGGTGTGAACGTGAAGTCAGGTGCAGGCACAGGGAAAAAATACAGAAGGTAGGAACTCAGGATGTCCTGCCTCTGCCTATAGGACCCCATCAACTTTGGTCAAGATGCTTAGCTTCTCTAGACCTCACTTTTCTCTGCATGTTGTGCACCACATTGTTACAGGAACACCAAGGATGCTAAAGGAGTAGCAGGGCACAGGGGAAGAGCTGAGGCAGCTGGCTGCGAGGTGCCAGGTGGCATGCTGAGCACTCTCTGTGTATACAAGCCATCTAAGCATTTTAACAGCCCTATTGGGAAAGGCCCACACGCATTTCTGCCTTTTGGTGGAGGAAAATGCAGCACAGAGAGGATAAACAACTTCCCCAAGTTTTCCTAGAGTTACGCCAAATGGTAAGCTAGCCTGGGAGTCCCCACTCATAAGCTGCAAAACACAGACCTTGAATGAGGGAAGAGAACGGGCTACAGGGTCACTTCCCAGTTACAGACCTTGGATCAGTAAATCACCCTGAGTTACTTCTTAAACAAGAAAGTGGGTCTGATGATAAGCTCAAGGCCCTTTGATGATCAGACGGCTTAAAGTATTAAGAAAACAGGACCTGCCTCAGTACAGGCAACTGAACCTCAAATTTCCTGTTCTTTAAGTTCTACAGATTAGGGATCTGGTAACTTATGACATTTTTACACACCATGATACTATCTCTCAAAATCACATGGTTATAAAGAGTTCAAGAATTTCTCCTTGGTACCAGTGCAAAGTTTATCAGATTGCCAGCGAGGCTGGTCAGGTCATTCACACAGTTGGCTTGATGACAGAAGACAAGGTGGTCTTGTCTATGGCCACACCACTCTGAACACATCCAATCTCATTAACCTTGTGACAGCCCCAGTAGCCTGAGGATATGGGGTGAGAAAGATATTAAGCAGACTGAACAAAACACTGTAGGGGATGAGGGATGGGTTCCAAAGTTTCCACTAAACAATTGCCACAGCTACATTATATGAAAAGGCATGGAAACTGACCCTCCAGCATGCCTTTAATATACCTAATGCTGTCTTTATAGTTCGGTATCTTTTTCATTTGGCAGTGGTGGGGATCAAGCCCTGGAACTCAGGGCCTCATACACAGTAGGCAGCCACTGAGCTAGAACCCCAGCTGTGCTTTCTGAGGGTAGAATGCTCCCATTTGGACTGGAGTGGCCAAGAAACCAAGGTAGTCAACTGTGCCTTGAACATTCACATGGCTCCAGTATACATGCTGCCCACAGACATGGTAGGTATCACTTACTGATATTCCATACACATTTGTTACCTCCATGACCTGGTCAACTGCCCATCATATTGCCATTAATATTCTATGCTCCAACCACATGAGATTCTCCTCTTTTCCTTAAAGATGTCAATTAATTAATGATCCTGCTTGTGCTACAATGCATTTGGGGTTCTCTCAGGTCCTCACCTGGCTGCAGACTCCTCAATGTCACTGTTTCCTCAGCTGTCTCTTTCGTGGACAACCTTCTGTTCACTCTCTTTAAATAGCTCCATCTAGAGCTATTTAGTAAGTTCCACCTTACCCTAACTGCCACCCATTTTCTCTAGAGTACACGTTATAATCTAAGACTATTCCTGTCTGCCTCATCTCATCATGGAATGTAAGTTGCATGAGAACTGAGGTCCACTTTATTCATAGGCCCCGATGCTCATGGGGTAGTCAGTATTTGCTGAATTCATGGGTGACACTGAACACATAAAACACATCTAATTTAGTAAGACTGTGATGGGCACAAATGGTGCAGGGGTGTGTAGGTGTCCAGTGCCTGTGAGTCACTGTTACACGTGGCATTTAATTCTTCCATTTTAGCTTAGCCTCCTAAAAAGTACCAAGTTATGGAATGAAAGAGACGCTAAGCTCAAGTGACAGTGCTTCCATGTTCTGGAGCATAGGATGGAGGAAACACGCTTTTGCAAACACCTAAAGGACAAGATGGGTTAGCCTTCTGTGCCTTTTTTTTTAAACAAAATATTTGCAATTAATTGATATGAAGGAAAGTCTTATTTTGTCTCCTGGTTGCAGTCCATGATCAGTTGGCTTGTGTTCTTGGACCTGTGGAGAGGAAGCACATCATGGCAGGGAGCGAGGGGTATAGTAATGTCCCTCCCCTTGTAAGAGCTGGAAAGCCAGAAGGCAGGCAGGGCCTGGGATCCGAGGTCCCTCTTGGGAGGCCACACCCCATGACCTAAGTTTATCTCTCAGAGCCTGCCTCTGGTAGGTTCCACACCTCCCAGCATCACCATAGGCTGGAGGCTGGCAACCCAGCCTTCAGCTTATGATCCTTTGGGGGACATTTAGAATCCAAACCATAACACAAGCCAGAAAGCGACAACCAGATTACTGCTCTAAACTGGTGCAAACAAGTGCTGTGAGAACACAAGGATGGGGGCTGGGGACATTGACTCTGACAGGTAGATGAATGGACAGAAGAGTGAGCTCAGAGCTGAGCCACAGGAGGGATTCAGGCAGGCTGAGATGCTGTGGAAAGCTACTATAGGCTTGAAGGTATACCCCAAGTAAACAGAAGTACTCCAGGGAGGGCACGTCAGGCAAGTGAAATGGTGAGTCCACTGTGGGGCTGGGGTGTGAAGAAGCCACAGTGTACAGTTGGGCTTTGGGACAGAAGGACAGCTGGGATCAGCTTTGGAGACAGCCTTGCCTGCCCTTGTGGGGAGTGAACTTCATTTAGTAGGTGACAGGAGGCTCTGTAGGTTCATGGCAGGGCACTGGCAAGAACCCTTGGTCAGTGCTGAAGAACCAGCTTTTCCTGTAGGAGGGAAAGGCTGGAAACAGGACATAGCCTAGGCATGGCACAATTAGGGTCTAGATCAGAAGGTCACGGGTGAGGGCTAGGTGCCAGGTCGTCAGCGGGAATCACGGTAAGCTGGGGCAAGAAGCTGAATGGCCCCAGTGGGCGGTGTCCAGGCAAAGCCAGAGGAAGGTGGTGGCTCTGGAGAGGTCTCATCCAGTTGACAGACTCATCATTAATAGCACACTGGGTAATGGAGTTTAGGATACTCCTAACATCCCTATGAGAATTCTAATGGAGGGAAGCTAGCAAATGGATGAATCATCCAAGAATAGTTTTAAAAAATTCCTGCAGAAATACCTGTAATTATTAAAAAAAAATTACACATTTCAGTGCAGTCACAAGACTGCAGCCCAACTGCAGCTCATGTGTGCATTAATCATGTTGAGTGTGCGGTCATAGGTTATTAATGCTCCAGACACTTGATGTCATTTTCATTAGCTTCCAACAGGTTTCTGAGTGATCAAAGTCAAGAATGTGCAGAACTGACTTGATCTGGAGACCAGACGAGGATGCAGTGCTTTCAACAAATATCTTGGCTTAGCCCTAAAGTGTCTCCCTGAAAGTTTCATGCTTTCAGAGGTGGGGCTTTCAGAAAGTGACAGAACAGGGAGGACTCTAAGTTCATCTGTGGGTGGATCCATTCTCCTGAGGTGATGAGAGAAGGAGGTGGAGCCCAGCTGGAGGAAGGAGCTCACTAGGGCCTGTTTTGTTCCCTGTCCTTCCTTCCTCTGGCTTTTCCCCAACCTCTCTGCTTCCTGGCTGCCAAGAGGTGAGGAACCCCCATTCCACCACCACATGTCTGGCTTGCCTCAGGCATGGAAGCATGGAGCCAGCAGACCACTGACTGAAGCCTCTGAAATCACAAGCCCAACAAAATCTTCCCTCCTTCCAGTGGTTAGGGCAGTATTACGACTCGGTGAGCTGAGTAACACAGCAAGGCATAGAAGCCTGCCTTCCAGGTGAGTGAGAGCTGCTCAAGACACCAGCTGCTCACAGTGCCATCAAGTCATCACTTCCTCCTTTGGTGTCAATAAACATGAGAAAGCCTCAGCATACCAGAAGTGAGCACATGCCTGGAGCCCCAGCAGTCGGGAAGCTGAGGCAGGAAGAGCTTGAGTTGGAGGCCAGTCTGAGCTGCACAGTTCAACACAGGCCTGAACAACAGCCAAGTAAGTGAATGAATGCTCTCAGCAAATGCCCTCAGAAAACCCCAGGAAAGTTCCACAACAGACCAGAAGGATGGAAAACTCTATAATTTTCTTCAACCAGTTCCTCCATATTTATACAGGTTATCGTTTTATTAATTAATTTCTGATTCCTCCAGTGGCCTTGCACTCAGATGTGTCTTTATAATGGCAACATCTGAAGTCTCTTCTTAAATGTGGTTTTGTTCAGTAATTGCTTTCCTGTCAGGGCTGTGGAGGGTTGTGTCTGACCTGAGCTGTCACTTCAGTGTAAAGAAGTTAAAGTTAAGCACATGATCAAGAGAAACAAATCTCAATTACAAACAGGGAAAAAAAAATGAAATTTAAAATCTGTCTGACCTCTTGATAATGCTAAGGTAAAGTGAGGGTAATAAGTTGACATCTCACAGGGAAGTGAGGAACACAATTAATAAAAGATGATTAGGAGTACTTTTGATTTACAAAGACTTAATTAAATGCTAGGGATGAGGAATAAGAACCTTAGATTATGTACATAGCTCCTCTATCCCTGGGAGTGCAAAGCCACAATGCTACCAAGTCTCTGGCTTTATACAGCAATGCAGAAACAGGAGCCAGTAGCATCTCATCAACACTAATACTGCATTCATGAAAATAAAACCTTATGCCCTGTGCTATGAGGAAGAGAAATACACCTCTGGATGGCATGACTCCATGATTGGGTGCTTCTTCTCGGGCAGAAGTACCAGCCGAGGTAAGAGGTAATTATGTCCGTATTGTGTTGGGCCCCAGAAAACACATGGAAGCTGCAGGACATGTGTGATGACACTGATTGGACTACACTCATGATGTGAAAAATTATTTATTTGTGCTTGATATTATGCAGTCAAAGCAGTAAAGATGAAGTGACTAGAGATGATGCTAAGGATAGAAACCTCACTATGGACAGACAGAAACCCTGTAAGGGTTGTTAAACGTGAAACCTAACAGGGTGAACTCATTTCCAGGGAAGTTGGCTAGGAGGGCACAGCACTGGGTGAAAAGTTGGTATTCAAAGCAGATATGGGCATTTGTTCACTGTGTCCAATGTAACTGTGGGTGGCATGGGAACTATCTGTAACTCACGGTCATCACTAGAGCATGGCACACCTTCTTGGCCAGCTCCCCATGTTTATCACACAAAATGTCCTGCAACTTGACGAATGCTGATGACAAAAGGAATTCAAGCATTTCACAACTGATAATCCCCACTTGGTTCCCAAACTGCCATGTGAGCAGAGACCATTTCTCTAGAAATATCCACAGGGACAAGGAGCACCAGGCAGTAATCTAAGCTGGCCAGATACTGTGCAAGCTTTTCGGGGGTCCTGTTCTGCCCCATCTGGAGGAGCTTGATGGAAGTCCATGCCCTTGGACTTCCTCCCCCTCCAGATCAGCATGTCTGCCACTTTAGCATGCACAAGTAGCATCAAAAGCCTTCTACTGAGCGCACACTTTGTGCCAGGCATTGTGCTATGCCCTGTCCACATATTACCACCCCCCCCCCACTGTCCCAACACCCTTGAGATGAACCTAAACTGCTGGTCCTATTTTAACAGATGAGAAAACTGAGGCTGACAGATACAAACTGACAACTCCTAGTCCCATGCATAGTAAATGGTAGTACAGAGATCCCTACACCCACTGGCAGTTGGGTGCCGTGGCTGTGGTGACCTAAGCCCTGTATGTGCTTCCACAGCTGACACCTCCTGCAGCTCCACAGGGGCCCTTCCAGTTCCTGAAGGGAGAAAAGCAGCCCCACCACATCCCATGAGGCAGAGGGATGCCCGATGCAGGGTTGAGGGCAGGTTGGAAGCCAGAGAATCTGGGTCCTGGACTTGTCTCTCTTACCAGCTCCCTGCATGGCCCTGGGCAACTCATTAAACCTCTCTGATCTTGCTCCTTCCTCTCTAAAATGAAAATATCAACAGCCACAGCTACATTTATTTATTTTTATGGGCTTAGGCATTTCAAAAGCTAATCATGTATGTTTCAGGACAATCTCAAGGTTGTCCTTCTATCATCAGCTTTCTGTGGATGATGAAAACAGTGCAGAGGCCACGAGCCTCGTGCACAAATGGGCCACGCCTGGCTGAGGTGGACCATGGCGTCCGTTTCTGAGACACAGTCTCACTAGATTGCTAAGTTGCCCAGGATGGGCTCTAACAGGGTGATCCCCCTGATTACCACAAATGCAAAGCCTGGCCACTCACTCACCCGGATCCTTACCTTCCCACCTCCTCCAACGCTCTTTTCTGGCACCTCGGCACTATTAGTGGTCTACTGTGTTTTACTCAGCTTGAAAGCTTTTCTCTCTCCAAGAAACAATCCATTTTAAATAAGCTTCACACTGCCTCACCAAATGGCAATCCTAATAACCACTCGTCACAAACTGACGACAATCTCCCCGCAAAGGGCTATGAGAAGCAAAGTTATGAATTGAGTCTGGCCACAGAGTAGGAGAGCTCCAAGCGTGGGACCTACTGAATTGAGCAGAAAAAAACCCAAAAAGACAAAACCAAAGCCAATGCAGACGAGGAGAGCCGAGTTTGCGACCCTGGTGAGTCTACACCACCACGTTGAGCCCGCACGCTTGCACCGAAAAAGAACGAAGCTCCTGGGAAGTCAGAGAATCTGGGTCCTGGACTTGTCTCTCCTACCAGCTCTACCGCCCCAAGCCCGCGACTGCCACCTGTCATCACAGCTACCCTCCAACCCGGAGCACTCACGGCGGCGGCAGGCGACTGCGAGCGGCTCCGACTATGCGAGCTCGGCGGCCCAAACCCACTGCGCCACCTGCTGCCCACGCACAGGCGCCCGAGCGGCGAGACCAGCCTCCCGAAGCCACTTCCGGCCTCTCTAGGAAGTCTGGAGGCCTTGGCAACTCTATGTCAGTTTTGCCGTGGTGGCGCTGGATTCTTTCAGGGACTCTCCACTTCTCCAGCCCTTCCATTCCAGCGTCGCAGGAGCCCTTTCAGGGTCACCTCCACTGCTCGGTCCACCTCCAGCTTGTGCTTTTAGACTCTCATTTCCGACTTTGTGTACCCCCAAAGTTGGGTGTAGGTAGCACTGACCGAAGAAGGTTCCTACCTCAGTCAGTATTGCTTGGATGATGAGTGGATGGCTGACGGGTGGGACAGATGAGTGCTGGCTCCATAGACCACTGAATGTTTACTCTCTATGTATCTAGAAGTATGTTATCTCCTGGTTTTCATGGCTATGAGTGTCTGTAGGTTTTTCCTGTGACCTTGATTGTCCTTGTCTAGTTCTACTTGTCTGGTTGCTGGGCAAGTAGTGATGCCAAGATGATTCCTTTGCTGCTGAAGGAACCAAGGGTTTAAAAGCCAAGTGGACAGGGAAGTTGGCATTCTTTTGTCTCTTCATTAGGACCATGGTTCTATGCAAAGTTGCACACTTCATGTGTACCCCATTCCCTCCACCTGTGCTGTAGAATGATCACCTGGGTGGGAGGATTTTATTTTGATGACTTGAAGAACGGAGGTTTTCACTTTATGTGCTGCTTTTAGCATTAAAACAGGTATCACATTCAGATGCCAAGAGGCTCATAGGAATTAAATCGTTCCCTGCTTGGGTGTCATTGAGAACAAAGCCATAAGAGTAAATTGAAGACACCTCAGCTAGAAAAATGAAAGCCAAAGTAATCCAAGTCCCTGGCATTGGCCTCTTTAATATGACCCTGGCTTTCCTGCCCATCTTATACTCAGCTGTGATCCAGCTGTAAGTTTTAGGAGCTGAGATAGGGTTGTGCCAGTGGTATTCAGGGACAGCCCTGTCATGGCTGCTCAAGATACATCAAGATTAGAAGAGAAAGGAAAGGAACTCTTGGTGGGAGACCAACAGTGTGCTTTTGAGGCTAGCAGCCAAGGAAGGAAAGACCCTTGAGGATGCAGTACAGAAGCTAGACTCTCTGTGGGCTACCCCAGGTCTCTGGGTGACCCCAGATTTCCCATGTGTTGATAAGCATGAGAAATGGTGAATTTAAATGTTAATCCTCTTATGCCACCAAGGACTCTTGAAAAATATAAACAATGAATATATATAGTGCATTAAAAGGAAAATCACAAATTTTATAGTATTCCATTGCAATATAGTGAGTTAAGTTTGTAAAAGTTTGAAGAAGAAATCTGATAGAAATAAGCAAGGAATGACATTGGCCTCAGGGTAAGTTTACATGCCGATACTTATTGCATTTTGTTTTCCCCCAGTAATAAATCCAGGCAGTGGCTGCATCTTTGAAAGATTAATTTACCATCAGACTTCCTTACAGGCAAGCAGTGCTTCATATGTGAGTAACTTCTTCCATACTTCCCAGCTCACCATATTTTCACAGAATTTGGTTTCACACAGTAGACAGCAACACCTGCTAATATAAGTTTAAAAGCACAAGTTTTAAAATCTCAAAAAGTGTTGAAGTGTATAAATTAATAGTAGACACTGCAGTCTTCCTTCATACTAAGCCCTGAAATAGTCAACATTTCTCATCCGAGAAATGCAAATTAAAACTGAGATTCTAGTTCACTCCACAAAAGAAGGACTACTATCAAGAAAACAACTGAAAATAAATGCTGGCAGAGCTGTGGGGAAAATGAACTTTACTGCTGGTGAGACTGTAAACTGGTACAACCACCATGAAAATCAGAGTGGAGAGTACCCAGAAAAATTAGGATTAGTGGTCTCATTTGACCCAGCTATTTCCCTCTGAATATCTTCCCAGAAAAATACAGCACAGCGATGTGGTGTATAATGGTGCATAGTTTGTGACAGTTATATCTTGGGAGCAGCCCAGATGCCCATCAACTAATGAGTGGATTAAAAAGATGTGCTTTCTTTAAAATGTAATGTTATATTTCTAAGCTGTATAGAAAGATAAAGCTGAGACATTTATTGCTAAATGAATGGACCTTGAGACCATAAACACAAGTGAAATGAATGAGACATATGTAAATATTGCAAATTTTCAGTTTCTGGTATGAGAAACTGAAAATTTAAGCACATAGATGTTCAGTAGATATTGTGAAATAGGAAGAAACTGTTTAAAAGGAAAGGGAAAGAGAGGCAGGGGAAAAGGAAGGAAGAGAAGAAAAATTGAGGAAAGAAGGATAAAACGAAAACCAAGCTTAGGCAATGGGGAGGGAGGGGAAGTGGTTTGGAAAGGGAGAAGGAAAAAAGATATTTCACATACAGATACAAATTCCCTATAATGAATGTGGTCATTATGTACACCTAAATTGTACCAATTACCAAGTTTATTGTACCAATAAACTTAATTTTGAAAAAAAAAAAGTAAACATTAAACAGTAGTAAAGCCTCAAAGGCTCAACTCATTTGTGCAGTGAAAGTCTGTTGCTTACTCCCACCACAGCCTTCAGGAGACACAGTTCCACTCCTCCCAGCCATTCAGGACTCAAGCTTGCTTCACCCACTGCGCCATCATCTGCAACTTCTCAGTCACTGTCAAAACGGAAGTGTGGGCGTGGCTTTCCCCAGCCTCTGTGTAAAGTCTTGAAATTCTTCAACCCCTTCACAGCACTTCGCCTGTGTGAAATGATCTCTTATTTCACGTCTTACTAGAATAAATACTCTACGTCGATAGTACATTTGTAGTCCCTATTGTTGTTTCTGGTATAGAGAGAGATTTAAAAACTTGCTGCATGAATGAGTAAGCGAATAGATGATTGCTCCTGTTCAAAATTCCAAGTTGGCAGCTGAGACTTTCTTTTGGCTATAGGTTAGGTCAGGAAAAAAACCTCTACTGTCACCATCTATGGCAAGGGGTACAGCAACTTGTCTATATATTACCACTATAAGGCGAAACAGTTTCTAGAGAAATCTTGAGCTTGGCAGGTACCTTAAAATGTGCTACCTCAAAGCATGGATAAATAAATTTGAAATCATGTGAGAGATTATTAGAAATATTAGGTCTTGGCCTTTCTGACTGTAAATCTAATAAAAATATGTACTGTAACGATATCTCTAAGCAATTATTGTTTACCCTTAAAGGACTCGAAGCATTGCCCTAGAAATGCTATGAACTCGTGGTGGTACCACAATAGCTTTATTTTTCTTTTTCCTTGTAAAAAATATGTTGTCTTTATTTGTTCATTTGGTACAGGGTCTCACTATGCAGCTCAGACTTGTAGTGATCCTTCTGTCTCAGCCGCCCCAGCACCAGGATTACAGGTGTGCACCCCTATACCTGGTTTCGGTGGCCAGCACAGCGTGCAGTACCTCAGATCGGACTTGGGTACTTGCGCTTTGCAGGCAGGTGCTTAGATTGCTGAGCTATCTCCCTAGCCTCACAATAGCTTTCTAAGGTAGAATGGGTTCTAGCCCCAAACTGTCCCTGCAAACCAAGTGGCGGGACGTGACATGGCCAGGGTCACAGAGCTAAAAGATGACAAGCCTGAGATTCAAGCCTAGGCTTCTAGGTCCAAGTCCCCTCACCCTTGATGTTCTTTCAACTCTGCTGCAATATCTTTGGGATAGACCTATTTTCTCCCACTAATGAGCAAAAATTAAAAAGGGAAATAAATAGAAAGCAAGCAAACCCCATTTAAATGGTGGTTAATGATTTCAAGAATTGATTTGGTCTAGAAAAGGAAATAAGCATTCATTACTTACAGTGCATTTGTTAAAATGTTTTCCCCGTTACATATTAAAGAACTCTTCAAGCAACATAATGAATGTTTATATTTCATTTATTCAGCAATTAAGCATCTCAGCATTTTTATAAGCATTTATAGCACTTATTAAGAATTATCAAGCATCCTATTTGGGTCAACGATTTCTCTTCTTCCTTTTACAAACTTTTGAAATATCTTATTAGTGATTATGCTTTTTTAGTACTGTTTAGATACTGCTGACTAAAACCGGGTGCTATCCTGACTGTCCTGGCCAAAGGCTGACTGTTCTGAGGAATTAAGGACTCCCAAGATACTGCAGTTTGTGTCTGCCACTCAGTTCTTAAGTGTTTTCAGGACCTGAGTAACATGAATATCAACAATGAAATGTATTTTGCTCACTGGCTTATCAGTCATCACTTTATTAAGTGTTGGCAGCTCCTCTTGGGCACCTGCTGTGTCCCAAGCATCGTGTTAAGTCCTGGGCTGTGTTTATCACTGTCTCCTCCTGCTGCTTTGCAAAAGCCCATACGTAAGTAGCTCTCTTCTGATCATGAGCGCATCCTCCAAGAAATCTCTTTGTCCCCTGATTCTTTTGAACTTGCTTCAGAAAAAGCAGCACAGCCCCACTGATGCTCTTGTATGTGCATGTCCTGAGGAGAGGATCGTCGGAGGAGTCTTTGAGACATCCTTATGTCATTGGATTAGGTAACATAACTACTCTGTCTTACTTGGAGTCCTTCCAGAATGAGAGCTTGAGATAAAACCTCAGGCACTGGTAGCTTATTTTGGAGGTAATCCCAGTAGATGCTGGGAGGAGAGGGGGTGAAGTGGGACAGGAAAGCGAAGGAAATCAGTTACCAGCAAGGACACCTGAGAGTGGCAAGCTTAACCTTTGGCCTCCAGAAGCTCCAGCTCCTCCATGAACTTACCATGCCTTAGGAAAGAGGCCCCTTCTTTTCATTCACTGACTCCCATTGGTCATTGTTGAGGGTCCGTGTGAGGTGGATTTATGCTTCACACTTCTGGTGGCCCCATGACCAAGCCACGCATGGGAATACAGATGTTGGCTTCTGGGGGTTGAGCAGGCATGTGCAGAAATGCTAAGTGTAGGGAAGGCAGTGGACACCCATAACAGATGCTACTCACTGGGATCCTACCCTGTTGTATCCTTTTTTCTTTCAATTTATTTATTTATTTGGTACAGGGTTTCACTACGCAGCTCAGACTCATAATGATCCTTCTGTCTCAGCCTCCTCAGAGCTGGGATTGCAGGTGTGTGCCACTATGCCTGGCTTCAGTGGCCAGCATGGCATGCCTGGGTTCTGGGACCAGCACAGCATGTGGTACTGGTGATTGAACCCGGGTCCTTGGGTTGCCAAGCAGGTGCTTAGACTGCTGAGCTATCACCCCAGCCCTTTTGCACCCTTTGACAGCACTCCTATCAAGCAGTTCCTTACTGTCCCTCCACCCTAGTGGTATGCTGGACATAGCTCTGAGTTATCTAGTGAAGAAGCAGTATGTCAGTTTTATTGTAAGGCATGAGTAGTTTATAAAAAAAGGAGAATAGAAGCAAAGGAAACTGGTAGAAATATGGAGCAAAGACAGAGCCCAGGCAGGGTTTAGGGAATGGAGAGGTGCTGGCTGGGTCTGTGATGAAAGAAGCAGCAGCCATAGCTGGATAGCAAGCAACATAGTCAATCAGAAGAGAAAGGTCTGGCCTATTTCTGGAACTTTCCAGGCAGCCAGCAAAAGAAGGGTAGATGATTCAAGAGGAGGGAGGAGTCATAATCTGGATTCCCAGATTTTACCCTTTTCCTGATGTCCTCTGTCTTATCTCCAGCTGCTTTACCAGCTTTCTGCGAACTGGCAAGCTCAAACCTGGACAGAAGACATCTTCTGCTCATAGTTCTGGGGGCTGGATGTCTTCAGTTCAGGAGCCAGCAAGGTTGGGATCTGGTGGAGGCTTTCTCTCCTGCTTTATGGAGCTGGCTTCTTGCTGAGTCTCTCATGGTGGCAGGTGCTAGCTGGCCCTCGGGCCTTTTCTAATAAGGACACCAATTCTGCCCAGGAATCTTCCACCTACCTGGCTTCATTAACCCTACAGGCCTCCTGTCCTAATACCATCATCATAAGGAGTTTAACATATGAATTTGGGTGAAGCCATACACAACCATTCAGATCACAGGGTCCTCTGTCGCAGAGTGTCTAGTTGTGTCTAGAGCTTCTTTAGAGAACCAGCTCTTTTTATTTCCTGCCCTGGTGTTTGAATTCAAGGTCTTTACAATAGACTATATTTCCAGCCATTTTAATTTTTACTTTTTAAATTTTAAAATAGGACAATTAAGACACTAAATTGTCCAAGCTGGATTTAAATTTGTAATCCTCCTGCCTCTGCATCCCAGAGTGCTGGGATTAAAGGCACACAACTATGGCAGCTATAACTAGCTCTTAACAACACTGTCCTGATATACTTTGAGGGATTCCTTCCATGCCTTGAAATATTTTCTCCAGGAGCCATGTGGTAAGGGGTGATGTATTTTTAACAGGGCAATCAGGAGCAGCTAAGAGGTGCCTAAGTAAGTGCCTTATCTTACTTTTACTCTGTAGTCCACTTAAGACATGAGTGACTTTCTCTCATTGAACTCTAAGCTTAGAGGAAATAAAGAAAGGTTAGAAGCAGGGACTTAGACAAAAAATAAAAATAAATGAAAAAAAATCTCTATTTATAAAAGTATATATATATATATATATATATATATATATATATATATATATATATTTTTTTTTTTTTTTTAAAGAAACAGGGACTTAAATCTTGGCTATATACTTTGGGATTCTGTGCTGATAAAATAAGTGTGAGCTGCACTTGTAGGTATTATATCTACAAAAACCCAACAAAATCCTGATGCATTCCGCAGCACACATGAAGTGTGAGAACATGCTCGTGTTTTCAGTAGTTAGTTTTACCAGCCAGACCAAAAGCCCTTATGTTCGCTTGACTTCTTTCAAAGAAAAATGTCCAGAGCAGGCAAGTCCAGGGAGACAGCAAGCAGACTGGTGATTACTGGCGGCTGGGGGCTGGGGCCACGTGGTGAGTAACTGCCAATTTAGGCAGGGTTTCTCTTGAGGGTGAGAAGAGATAGTGGTGAGTGCAGTTCTGTGGGCGCTAGGAGCCACTGGTTTGGATATAATGAATGAAAGGACTGTCTGTGAGCTAAGTCAATATAGCTGTTGCCCAGGAAAGACCACTTCTCCAGCGATGTTAATTTTGTGCTCACTTCAGGGTTGACTGAGTGGGGGAAGATGGGATGAACTTTTACCTGCTCTGTGGCAAAATGGAACTGGGCAAATGTTTGGGAGCCATTCCCTCAGAAAAGGAAGCACAATCCAATTGCTGCAGTATCTCAGGATGACAGCCTTGCCCCTGGGGCTTCCTCTCACTGTCCTCTTTCTCAGGGTGAGGAGGAAAAAGCATACAGCAGGAGGCCAGGCGAGGTTTGAATAGTAAGTGACTTCCAATTAGCTGCATTGAAAATGTAGAGTCAGCTTGTATTAATTTTCATGATTAAATTACTTCATTTTGTCTCTCCCCTGACTGTGAGGATAATTTTATGCCAGGATTATTTTAGTCATTCTAATTATGCATCAATATTCAGCGGATGTTTACCTAACCCGCAGCATACCCAAATGTTTTTCTTTTTTTTTTTTTTTTTCATTTATTTTTATTTTATTGAAATACAAATGTCAATCAGACAGTTTCAAAACACCATAACCATACAGAGTCGATGAAATAATACATTGCAAACTGTTTTCATAATGTTTTGGTATTGTACAAGGTGCATACATGATATTATATTTACAGGTATTTATGTGGCTGAATTATATCACAGAT